>JAHUXG010004728.1:0-22514 GCA_020740815.1 Sciurus niger
GCTTTGAACTAAGTGATAATAAAAGCTTGGAGTGTCAGAATCTCTGGGACAAAATAGTACTCAGATGAAGACTTATAATGAAGTATTTGTATCAGAAAGAAGCTAGATTAGCAATCAAATTAGGTAGTAGGAAGGAAAAAATAAAGAGTAGGAGCAGAAATATGTGAAGTAGAAAAATAATACAGTTCAAAGTTAATAAAAATCTAACAAGTCTAATCAAGAAAAAAGCAACGAAAAATATCAATGGAAAGGGAGCTATCAAAACAACCCTACATCCCATTTATTGATTCTTGCTTTGATTTCTTGTGCTTTGGAGTCTCGTTAAGGAAGTCTGGTCCTAAGTCAACATGATGAAGATTCGGGCCTTCTTTGTCTTCTATTTGGTGAAGGGTCTCTGGTCTAATTCCTAAATCCTTGATCCATTTTGAGTTGAGTTTTGTGCAGGGAGAGAGATTGAGGTTTAATTTCATTTTACTGCATATGGATTTCCAGTTTTGCCAGCCCCATTTGTTGAACAGCTATTTTTTCTCCATCGTATGTTTTGGCTCCTTTGTCTAGTATGAGGTTACTGTATTTATGTGGGTTTATCTTTGTGTCTTCTCTTCTGTACCATTGGTCTGCCTGTCTATTTTGATGCCAATACCATGCCATTTTTGTTACTCTTGCTCTGTACTATAGTTTAAGGTCTGGTATTGTGATACCTCCTGCTTCACTTTTTCTGCTCAGGATTGTTTTTCCTATTTGAGGTCTCTTATTCTTCCAGGTGAAGTTCATGATTGCTTTCTCTATTTCTATGAGGAATGTCATTGGGATTTTAATTGGAATTGCATTGAATCTGTATAGCACCTTTGGTAGAATAACCGTTTTGACAATATTAATTCTGCCTATCCAAGAACATGGGAGATCTTTCCATCTTCTAAGGTTTTCTTCAATTTCTTTCTTTAGTGTTTTATAGTTTTCACTGTAGAGGTCTTTCACCTCTTTTGTTTGATTGATTCCCAAGTATTTTATTTATTTATTTATTTTTTTGAGGCAATTGTTAATGGAGTGGTTTTCCTAATTTCTCTTCCAGAGAATTCATCACTTATGAATAGAAATGCATTAGATCTATGTGTATTGATTTTATATCCTGCTGCTTTGCTGAATTCATTTATTAGTTATAGAAGTTTTCTAATGGAGTTTTTTGGATCCTCTAAATATAGAATTATGTCATTGTCAAATAGTGATAGCTTGAGTTCTTATTTTCCTATTAGTATTCCTTTAATTTCTTTCTTCTGTCTAATTGTTTCCAGGATGATGTTGAAAAGAAGTGGTAAAAGAGGACATCCCTGTCTTTTCCAGTTTTTAGAGGGAATGTTTTCAGTTTTTTTCCATTTAGAATGATGCTGGCCATGGGCTTAGCATAGATAGTCTTTATGATTTTGAGGTATGTTCCTACTATTCCTATTTTTTCAAGTGTCTTAAGCATGAAGGGGTGCTGTATTTTATCAAATGCTTTCTCAGTATCTATTGAAATAATCATATAATTCTTAACTTTAAGTCTATTGATGTGATGAATTATGTTTATTGATTTCCAGATGTTGAACCAACCTTGAATTCTCGGGTTAAATCTCACTTGATCATGGTGCATTATCTTTTAAATATCTTTTTGTATGCAATTTCCCAGAATTTTTGTTAAGGATTTTTGCATCTATGTTCATCAGGGATATTGGTCTAACATTTTCTTTCCTTGATGAGTCTTTGTCTGATTTTGGTATCAGAGTGATACTAGCTTCATAGAATGAGTTTGGAAGGGTTCCCTCCTTTTCTATTTCCTGGAATACTTTAAGGAGTATTGATATTAGTTCTTCTTTAAAGGTCTTTTAGAATTTGACTGAGAGTCCATCTGGTCCTGGGCTTTTCTTGGTTGGTAGGCTTTTGATGGCTTCTATTTCAGTGCCTGATATCGATCTGTTTAAATTGTGTATGTTTTCCTGATTCAGTTTGGGAGGATCATATGTCTCTAAAAATATGTCAATGTCTTTGATATTTTCTATTTTGTTGGAGTATAGATTTTCAAAGTAACTTCTAATTATGTTATGTATTTCAATGTTGTCTGTTCTTACCTTTTTCATCATGAATTCTAGTAACTTGAGTTTTCTCTCTCCTCTTCATTACTGTGGCTAAGGGTTTTCAATTTTGTTTACTTCTTCAAAGAACCAACTTTTTGTTTTGTCAATTTTAACTAAAAAGCAAAGGACATAATAATGTGAAAAGAAAGCCTACAGAGTGGGAGAAAATCTTTTCTACATGCACTTCAGATAGAGCACTAATCTCCAAAATTTATAAAGAACTTACAAAACTTTACACCAAAATTACAAAGAACCCAATCAATAAATGGGCCAAGGAACTGGACAGACACTTTACAGAAGAAGATACATAGGTGATTAATAAATATATGAAAAAGTGTTCAACATCTCTAGTAATTAGAGAAATGCAAAATAAAACAACTCTAAGATTTCATCTCACTCCAATTAGAATGGCTATTCAAGAACACAAGCAATAATAAGTGTTGGCATGGATGTGGGGAAAAAGGCACATTCATATATTGCTGGTGGAGTTGCAAATTGGTGCAGCCACTGTGGAAAGCAGGGTGGAGATTCCTCAGAAAACTTGGAATGAATCTACCTTTTGATCCAGTAATTCCACTCCTTGGTTTATACCTGAAGGACTTAAAATCATCATACTACAGTAACACAGTCACATGAAAGTTTATACCAGCTCAATTTGCAATAGCTAGATTGTGGAACCAATCTAGATGACCTTCGGCAGAAGAATAGATAAAAAAAACTGTGGTATATATACACAATGGAATATTTTTCAATCATAATGAAGAATAATATGATGACCTTTGCAGATAAATGGATGGAATTAGAGAATATCATACTAAGTGAAATAAGCTAATCTCAAAAAACCAAAGTCTGAATGTTTTGCCTGATAAATGTATGATGATATACAATGGGGGTGGGAAGGTGAGAGAAGAATGGAGGAACTTTAGATTACGTAGACAGAAATGAGAGGGAGGAGGGGGCAGGGGTATGAAAGATGGTGGAATGAGACAGGCATCATTACCCTGCGTACATGTATGATTACACAAATGGTATGAATCTACATCGTGCACAACCATAGAAATGAAAATTTATACCGTATTTGTGTACAATGAATCAAAATGCAGTCTGAAAAAAAACCCTCACAGATGCTAAAAATGTATTAAGGTAATATTACAATTGTATAATTACAATTATATAGCTTATATAACTTGGTCTATTTTTGAGGATAGAATACCCTACTTGTTTATGAGATCCATGTGAGTGACAGGTTTTTTCCCAACCTTTCACCTTCAGTCCATTGATGTCATTGCCTATGAGGTGAGTCTCTTGGAGACAGCATATTTTTGGGTCTTGTTTTTAACAATCCGATCTGCCAGTCTATGTCTTTTGATTGATGAGTTTTGGCCATTAATGTTCAAGGTTATTATTGAGATATGATTTGTGTTCCCAGTCATTTTGGTTTATTTCTAGTGTTTAATTTGAATTAGTTTCTCCTTGGATTGACTATTCCTTTAGTGTAGTTTCTCCCTTCACTGGTTTTCACCTTTTTTTCCCCCATTTCATCTCATGGAATATTTTGTTGAGAATATTCTGAAGTGTAGGCTTTCTGGTTGTGAATTCTTTTAATTTTTATTTGTTATGGAAGGTTTTTATTTCATCTTCAAATCTGAAGTTTAATTTTGTTGTATATAGGATTCTTGGTTGGCATTCATTTTCTTTCAGAGCTTATTATATGTTATTTCAGGACCTCCTAGATTTGTAGGTCTGGGTTGAGAAATCAGCTGAGATCCCAGTTGGTTTCTCCCTATATATAATCTGATATATTTCTCTTGTAGCCTTTAAAATTTTGTCCTTATTCTGTATGCTAGGCATTTTCATTACAATGAACCTTAATGTGAGGCTATTGTAATTTTGCACATTTAGTTTCGTGTAAGCCTCTTGTGTTTGATTTTCCACTTCATTTTTTAAACTGGGGAAATTTTCTGGTATTATTCCATTGAAAAGATTGTGCATTCCTTTGGTTTGCATTTTAATACCTTTATCTATCCTGATAAATCTTAAATTTGGTATTTTCATGTTATTCCATAATTCTTGGAAGTTCTCTTCATGGTTTGTTAATATCTTCTCTCTGTGGTCAACTCTGTTTTCAAGATTAAATATTTTGTCTTCATTGCCTGAGGTTCTGTCTTCCAAGTGGTCTGGTGTGTTGGTAATGTTTTCTATTGAATTTTTAAATTGGTTTATTGTTTCCTTCATTTCCAGGATTTCTGTTTGTTGTCTATTAGAATCTTTATCTCTTTATTGAAGTGATATTTTGCTACCTGTATTTGCTCTCTTACATCATCCTTTACTCCACTGATCAGTTTATCTATGTACATTCTAAACTCCTTCTCTGACATTTCTTCCACTGTGTTGTCAATGGATTCTATTATTGGAGTATCTTGGTTTTCTTGAGGTGATTTTTTTCCTCTTGCTTTTTCATGTTGTCTGTGTGTCTACCCTTCTAACAGTATGGATCTGAGGCAGTAGAGTTTCTACCCTGTGGACTTATAGTGTCCCTGAAGGTTTCCAGTACCTCACTATTCAGGGGGTGACAAATAATAACAACAAACAATGCAAACAATTTACACCATTAAACAAAATAGTTCCTACTATGATGTCTTCAGTGTTAATTTTTACAGTAAATAGAAATGATATGATCTGTTATACCTATAATAAAAGCAGCAAGTTTGCAAAAGTGTTTACATTTTCAAATGGTGGACAGGGAGAGAACAGAAGTGATATAGGATGTGATGGTTATGAGAGAGGAGGAAAAAAGAAGTAAAAAATCAAAGAAAGAGTGAAAGAAAGAACAGTAGAGAATGGCTGTTAGTAGAAAAAAAGAGAATTGAGGGAAACGACTAGGTGAAAAAATATAAAGCAAGAATTTAAATAAAAAAATAAAAGAATACAATAGAAAACTAAAATAGATGAATCAAACATTCTAGTTCACAAAAAACTAATCCATGTTAAATAACTGAGTTCAAAAATGCTAGAGATGAGAAGAAAAAAGTAGGAAACCGTATAAATGCCACAATTAATCAGTAAAAAAGAATAAAAAAAACTTGAAGAAAAGTTAAAGAATTCTTTCAGTTGGAGTTCAAAAATTTCTCAGCTTCTCTTCTCAGCAGTTTTAGATGAGTTTTTCTGGAGTGTGATGTTCCTCCCTCTGGATTTCTGGAGTGAGAAAGGTGATCCCGTGGATGGAGTTCCTGGAGGCAGGGTATAGGCTTAGGTGGGCTCCGGGCTCTTTGCTGAATGCTGATTGGTCTGCAGGTTTTTCATCAGTGCACCTCCAGCACCCAGTACTTGCTGGTCCATGCTGGAAGACTTTACCCCAGGGGCTCTCCTTGGTTCCACTCATGTGATTGGGGAGCCAATTCTTATTCTCCTCTGTCACCCCATGTTTTCTGGTCTCAGATTCAGTCTCCAATTCACCCCTGCCTTTCTGATGGGTCTCTCCCAGCTGATCCTGCAAGCAGTCGGTCAGATTGGAGGGGGAGGGGTGGAGCAGGGTGGGTTTCCTAGACCAGTTGTCCCTGGAAAATCATGTTCAGATTTCTCCTGGTTACTTAAGCACACTCTATGTTGTGCAGTATGTGTTTACTGGATCTGCATTTCAGTCCAGACTTGGGTTTGCTGGGAATTGGCTTCCTTGGTTGCTGGACCCCTTGTGGCAGGTGCAAAATGGTTCCTTCCTTTGTCCTCCACACGCCACTGCCTGGAGAGATGGTGGCTTCTTTTCCCACACTCAGATATTGTGCAGTGCCTCCTTCAGGTTTGTTGGGCAATGTCCTTGGTCTCTAAATGCTCTGTACCCAGATATGCCTCAGGCCTTCCAAAAATGCAGGTTCCTTTAATTCCGTCATCCTTCTACTATGCTTGAGGAGGGACTTCTCTGGCTAGAACTTCTGGCCTGGCTGTGGCAGTAGCTGTGCCACTGGGGATTTTCTCCTTCCTTTATTATATCCAACCTCCTGTGTCCCTGATCTGCTTTGAACATCCAGCTTTAGTTTCCAGTAAAGTACCCACTCCTTATTTTGTTTACTCACCTATGGAGAAGCTGCCTGTCTGCTCTCTTGGTTTCATGCCGCGGAGCAGCCCAGGAATGCGACCTCCTCTATTTTGCCATCTTGGGTCTCCTCTGAAGTTCATAGTATTGAAGATGTGTTTTTAAAGCCCCTTCGTGTTACTCTTGTATGCAACTTTATTTTATTTGTAGGACTGAGGTTCAGACCTAGGGCCTTGAGCATGCTAGGCAAGCACTGTACCATTGAGCTGCACCCTCAACCCTCCAGATGTCATCTCTTGGATGAGAGAATAACTATGCAACTTATGAAGCTCATGACTTCATACCTTGTCCAGTTGTAATTGCCAGCTATTAGCAGGTTCTATGAATCATCACATTCTTTCTTCTCGTATAACAGGGAAGGAACATTGATGGAATCCTTCCGGAACTTTACACCATCCCCTTCTCTCTGCCCTTCTCTGCACAGCAGCTCCTTCTCCCACTTAGGTACATGCCCACTGTCCCACTAAAGAGATCCCAGACCCCAGGGTATCAGGTAGGCATGGCCTCATAAGGTACCGTGGAGTCCTGGAATGCCAGAGATGGACGGGACCTTCAGGATAATCTCTTCAACCCTTTATTTTATAGTCATAGAAGCCTAGAGGGAGTGAATGAAATTGACTCAAATCTCTCAGCTACTTAAGTGGCAGAATCTAGACCAGAATCTCAGTTCCTTGAGTTTGGACCCAGCCTTCTTTCTACTCAAATTTTCCTCACATCATTAAAGCACAGTGTCAGTTCAGAATTAGGAGCAATGGCTACATGGAAGCTCATCATATAGTGTTAGTTAGAACAATGTTAGTGGCTACAGAAAATAACCTGCCAAATTTCATTGGCTGAAAGAAAAAACTGCTGGTGTTCACCTAGTCGGACTGTTGTATTTGAAACATGGCTTCTGACAGCCCTTGATTTTGCTACAGGATGGGTTTCTAGAGGCCCAGATCTGAAGGCAGTGCTGCCACTCCATTGGCTAAATCTCAGTCACATGATGGTGCTCAGTGCAAGGGACACTGGGAAATTGAGTTTAGCATTCAGAGGAAGAGGACCTGGGTTTGGTGGGCAATTAGCCACTCACTGCCATATAAATCATCTATGTTTCATTTCATGATAGTAAAGGGAAAATGATAAAATATTTGTTACAGAAAGGGGACATTGGAGTTATGGGTCACTGTGTTGCATGAAAGCCCTCAGAAGGAGGCACTTAGCAGGTAGTTCCATTTCCTCTTTTCCATGGTTCTCCCAATCCATTCCTAACCAGGCTTGACCTTGACCTGGTGAGGGCCACGTCAGCCTGACTTGGAAGGGCATCAACCTGGCTGCAAGGAACAGGGAGAGAAGCCTTCAAATGGGCTTTCATCCAGTGCTCCCTGTGCCCTGTGTGTGCACTGAGCAATGTGGAACCTGATTCTGTCCGTGATCTCTCAACTGGTGTTGATGAGACACCAGTCTTCGTCAGCCCTCGGGTTGGAGAGTGCCTCCTGGTGGTGAGGAGATTTCTTGAATGTCATTTCACTTGGGCATCATGATCACCCTCTAAGATGAGGAAGGACAGGAAGGGGAGGAGAACAGGAACAGTGGCCAATCAGAGTGAGGGACCCACGGAGGTCTCACTGAGAATTCGGGCTGGGCCTAGACGGAAGCACAGGTGAGCAGAGGACAGCAGTCCAGGTCGGGGGGACATGGTGGGCAAAGGAAAGGAGACCAGAAAGCACAGGAGTGTCAGTGGACCTGGGAGAGACAGGCCGCATGGCTGGAGCAGAGTCGGGCTGAAGGGGAACTGTGGGAAGCCATGTTGGAAGGTCCATGGAGTCCAGCATGCGGCACTGGTGTGACCCTGCTATGTGCCAGGTACTTGGCTCCGTATGGGAAACACAAAAAATATCACACACAGTTCTTGCCGTGAAGGAGCTTGCAACCTATGAGGAGAAAGGCCACACACAGAACCACCTGTCATGAAGGGCAAGTTTAGAAAGTTTGCGCGCCTATATAACGTGTGCATGGCTGCCTGTCCGAATCAGAACAGCCGAGGCCTCCAAGAGTTTTCTGTCACATGCGGCTGGAGCTCTCCCATGAAGAGCTCTCTAATCCAGTCTTTGGGGAGGCAGTGTGTCACAGTGGTTAAGGCCACAGTCTCTGGAGCCTGTAGGTCTGGGCTTCACTGATGACCTACAAGCCCTGCTGGAATTGTTCGTTCTCTAGCCTTGGTTACCTGGTTTCTGAAGTTGGGATAGAGAGGCAGCCTGGTCCACTGGGCTGTCATCAGTACTCGTTGAGACAATGCAGAGGAATTCTCAGCCCCGTGCATGACACAAAGCGAAACTCAAGAAATGCTGATAAATAAAAAGATGCTGAGTCACAGTGAGGGTCCAAGTGAGGGGAGCATTGAGGAACACAGCCTTCCAGAAGTCTCTCTCAGGAGGCCAGCAGGGCTGCTGCACCAGGTCACTGTGGAGCCTTCCCATCATTTCTTAAGAAGCCATCTGTTTCTTGCAGACACCACCTTACCCCTGCCCCCACAAGTGCCTGGAATGTGGAGAGGAAGTTTTGAACGTGTCACCCTGATGGTTACATGCTGTCCTGGGGCAGTGTGTCTCTGGCAGCTAAGCCAAGGTCAGTGTCAGGGGGTCCAGCCTTGGGGTGGGTGGATGGTGCATCCTCCTAGAGCAGCCTACTCCCTGAGACTTCTTTTCATCACCCTGTCCCAGCTAAGTGGCCCACCCTCACCTACGATCCACTTTCCTCTTGTCGGAATTTGGGGGCATTTCAGGTCTTGCACATCGGTTGTTTATTAGATAGACTTTGTTTTCTCCTTTGAAGATAGGAAGCTCATTAGCAACACGCATGAGTAATCAACCTTTATCCCAGAGTTTAAAATGTCCCCTGAGACATGGGAATAAATTTTAAAGGGCATAGCCCAACAGAGTCACTGAGCTGCCAGATCAGTTCCTAGGCAGCCCATGTTTCCTGTGAGATGAAGTCTATCCTCTGAGATCCCAGCTCACTTCTAGAAATATGAGGGAAAGCTGGGACAATGTGGAGGGAGGCAATTAGTTACCATGGCCCTGGGGTCAGATGACGCGTTCATGTTCTGGCTCAGCTTCTGATTAATCACGTGACCTTGAGCAAATTACTTAACACCAGAGTCCTCATCTTCAAAGTAGGGTTAGTAAAAATACTCACGTCATAGGAGTATGACGAGGCTTAATGCAGTGATGTACATGATCCTTAGCTACCATTAGTCAGGGCGGCGTGCATGCTTCCCTCAGTCATGAACCTTCTGTGCTCCAGTGCTGCGTGACTGTGTAAGTGAAGCCACCACTCAGTGGGAAAGGTAAAACACAGGCATGTTATTCTAAAACAGTGCGAAGAAATGCGTGTGACAGACTTTGGGAGCAGAGGAGGGACCTGACTCTAGGTGCTGGTAGTTGAGATAGCAGGTTCTGTGGTGTCATGGTGGTGACAGCACAAGGGAATTTAGGATGGGAGTACAGTGGTGGTGGTGGTGATGACGTTGGCAGTGGTCTGCTCAGGAGGATGGTGGTATCAGTGGTGCAGTTGGCGGTGAGCAGGTGACGGTGGAGATAGTAGTGGTGGCAATGATTGTGGCAAGGGTGTAGTAAGATAAGATAGTGCTGTGATGGTGAAAGTCAGTGGGTGATGGGGACTGTGATGATGGCGGAGGTATTAACGTTTTGAGTGAGGATGGTGGGCATGGTGGTGGTGGTCATGGTGGTGGTGGTCATGGTGGTGGTGGGCATGGTGGTGGTGGTCATGGTGGTGGTGGTCATGGTGGTGGTGGGCATGGTGGTGGTGGGCATGGTGGTGATGGTGATGGTGGTGGTGGGCATGGTGGTGGTGGGCATGGTGGTGGTAGGCATGGTGGTGATGGTGATGGTGGTGGTGGGCATGGTGGTGGTGGGCATGGTGGTGGTGGGCATGGTGGTGATGGTGATGGTGGTGGTGGGCACAGGTGTGGGCATGGTGGTGGTGGGCATGGTGGTGATGGTGATGGTGGTGGTGGGCATGGTGGTGGTAGGCATGGTGGTGGTGGTCATGGTGGTGGTGGTCATGGTGGTGGTGGGCATGGTGGTGGTGGGCATGGTGGTGGTGGGCATGGTGGTGGTGGGCATGGTGGTGATGGTGATGGTGGTGGTGGGCATGGTGGTGGTAGGCATGGTGGTGGTGGTCATGGTGATGGTGGTCATGGTGATGGTGGGCATGGTGGTGGTGGTCATGGTGGTGGTGGTCATGGTGACGGTGGGCATGGTGGTGGTGGGCATGGTGGTGGTGGGCATGGTGGTGGTGGGCATGGTGGTGATGGTGATGGTGGTGGTGGGCATGGTGGTGGTGGGCATGGTGGTGGTAGGCATGGTGGTGATGGTGATGGTGGTGGTGGGCATGGTGGTGGTGGGCATGGTGGTGGTGGGCATGGTGGTGATGGTGATGGTGGTGGTGGGCATGGTGGTTGTGGAAGGTGGTGGTGGGCATGGTGTGATGGTGAGGGTGGTGGTGGGCATGGTGGTGGTGGGCATGGTGGTGGTGGGCATGGTGGTGATGGTGATGGTGGTGGTGGGCATGGTGGTGGTGGGCATGGTGGTGGTGGTCATGGTGGTGGTGGGCATGGTGGTGGTGGGCATGGTGGTGGTGGGCATGGTGGTGGTGGGCATGGTGACGGTGGGCATGGTGACGGTGGGCATGGTGGTGGTGGTCATGGTGGTGGTGGTCATGGTGGTGGTGGTCATGGTGGTGGTGGTCATGGTGATGGTGGGCATGGTGGTGGTGGTCATGGTGGTGGTGGTCATGGTGACGGTGGGCATGGTGGTGGTGGGCATGGTGGTGGTGGGCATGGTGGTGGTGGTCATGGTGGTGGTGGGCATGGTGGTGGTGGGCATGGTGGTCATGGTGGTGGTGGTCATGGTGGTGGTGGGCATGGTGGTGGTGGTCATGGTGGTGGTGGTCATGGTGGTGGTGGGCATGGTGGTGGTGGGCATGGTGGTGATGGTGATGGTGGTGGTGGGCATGGTGGTGGTGGGCATGGTGGTGGTAGGCATGGTGGTGATGGTGATGGTGGTGGTGGGCATGGTGGTGGTGGGCATGGTGGTGGTGGGCATGGTGGTGATGGTGATGGTGGTGGTGGGCATGGTGGTGGTAGGCATGGTGGTGGTGGTCATGGTGGTGGTGGTCATGGTGGTGGTGGGCATGGTGGTGGTGGGCATGGTGGTGGGCATGTGACGGTGGGCATGGTGACGGTGGGCATGGTGGTGGTGGTCATGGTGGTGGTGGTCATGGTGGTGGTGGTCATGGTGGTGGTGGTCATGGTGATGGTGGTCATGGTGATGGTGGGCATGGTGGTGGTGGTCATGGTGACGGTGGGCATGGTGGTGGTGGGCATGGTGGTGGTGGGCATGGTGGTGGTGGGCATGGTGACGGTGGTCATGGTGGTGGTGGTCATGGTGGTGGTGGGCATGGTGGTGGTGGGCATGGTGGTGGTGGGCATGGTGGTGGTGGTCATGGTGGTGGTGGTCATGGTGACGGTGGTCATGGTGGTGGTGGGCATGGTGGTGGTGGTGGTCATGGTGGTGGTGCTGTGACTGTGGTCAAGATGTCAGCACTCAGGATTGCAGTCAAGAGGACAGGAATGCTATGGCGGTGGCAGTGGTGATGGTGATGGTGATGGTGGTGGTACTAATGTTTTGAGTAAGGATGGGAGAAGACAGAGGTGGGACTGACGAGGGTGACCAGGTGACAGCCATGACCGGGATAAGGATGACAGGAATAAATGATGTCGTGATCTCAGTGATGGCGGGTGGAGATGGGATGGTTGCCGTGGGAACGGTGGTGAGGGTGGGGCTGTTGTTGTCACCATGTCGTGGTGGGGTGGGGGAGGGGCTCCTGAGGAAAGACTTCCTACTGGATGGAGCTCTTGAGCCGAGTCTGTAAGGGTGAATGCCCTTACATGCTCTCAGGGCTGGGGGTGCAGCGGTGACCCCCATAGATGCCACCTCTGCCTATCAGATCTTGCTGAAGGGCAGACACCAAGGAAGGGGGCAAGATGAAATGCAATCAGTATACGAGGAGATAAGTTAGATGAAGTAATATCGGGCCCTGCGGGAGCTGACAAGAGGACTCCTAATGAGTCTGGGATTTGGGTAGTGACATACAAAGCTTCCTGAAAGAACTATGCTATCTCAGCTGAAGGACACAGAGAATGGACAAGTGCTTCAGGCAGAAGCCATGATCCAATGACCAGAAGCAGGAGGAGAGAGGGAATGGGGGAGGGAGGGATGTGTGGAGACTTACAAGTGATCCGTTGAGACTGGAGCAAAGCCTTGGAGTGGATGGAAGTGAGGAATGAATGGGGCAAGAGGATTAATTAGTGTAGGCTGAATTTAAGGGACATGGGAGAGATATGTGGGGCGTTCACAGGGCAGTCAGAGTAGGGACTAGGCGCTAAGGTTCCTGCTGTTTAGGTTTCTGTCTGGGGTTTCTAAAAGCAGAGCTATGCGCATGCTTCCACATGCAGGAGGACTTGATGGGAAGTGGTAGCAGGCATTCCAGGGAAAGCTCCTTGTTTGATGGCCTACAGGCAACTTCAGCAGGGGCTGCATGTTTAGCGAGCATGTGTGGGGTTGGAGTGGACTCCTTTAAGCATCACTCCGAATGTTTTTTCTGGTGTTGGAAGCTGGATAGAGACTGATCAGGGAAAAGGAGATTCTTGGATTCCAGAGGAATCTTTTCTCACATCTCTCTCATCTCCAAGACAACCAGAGGAAGCCCCAAATCTGCACGCTGCCACCGTGGAGACGCCCTCCTGCCGTAGTAAACAGGCCCCTCCCTTCTCAGCAGGAAGTGCCGGAATTGGATGCCAGCCAAACATCAGCTTTTTTTAACCTTTTATCTGCAAGAGCAAAATGTCTCCTCAATTGGGTTCTTCCCACCAAAGGGCCTTTCCCAGACCCAGGTCTTGTCTTCCGTTTGAGAATACAGAGCCAATTTCATGAATTTCATTATTTTAGGGAGTTCTGTTCCATGTATCTGCGTCGTTTTCCCCACGTAAACCCAAGGGCCACGTCTGGGAGTCTGGGCACAGGAGGTGTCAGAGGAACCAGAGTTGTCAAGGGTCAGGGAGGTGGCAACTCTGGGGGGTTTCGGGCAGGAACTCCGGGATGGGCACACACGGCTGCTCCCCTCCCCAGCATATGTAGTCCTCAATGGTACAGGTCATCATTGGCCCTAGGGGACAGTCAGGCCTGTGACGATTCTCAGCGGCGAGTGGAACTGCACGGAGTGTGAAAAGGGGACCTACCAACTGGAGTCTCAGTGCAAACAGGGCTCCAGGGCGAGGGCTCTGTTGTCCCCAGCTCTCCTAGGAGGCCAGTGTGACGAGAGTCCCCCCAGGCCATGGACACAGCACCTTCTCCTGCATCTCTGGGCTCCGATTCTGCCACAGCTCAGCTGATGACGGTCGACTTACTTAGCTAACCAAAGCTCAGCTTCCTTGTTTCTAAATGGACTAATAATAATGCTTACCTTATGGAGGCTGTGTGATCCCACGAAATGACACACTCAAGATGCAGCCCAGTGCCTGGTGTTTAATTGAAAGTGGGTACAGGAGAGCTGCCAGCGTTCTAAGTACAGTCCACTCTAGAGAAACAAAGAACAGGGCGTCTCTGGGTCCCCAAACACCTCCCTGCAGGGCTCTGACACACCATGGGGAGAGACTTCTATCCCATTCATCTCCCTCTTGGTCTTGTTCTCAAAGTCAAGCACAGTATCCGGCAGATGCGGAGGGTGGGATTTTTCAAGAGGCACAATGTGAGAAGGCAGCTGTTCTCACGTGGCCTGCTCACTGCATTCCAGCATCAGTCTCTTTATTTGTTTATAATATTTTATACCTGGGACTTTTTGAAGTAGCCCTGTTAGGGGAAGGAAGGAGAGAGAGAGGAAAGGGCTGAGTATTTCCAGGATCTCTGATGAGTGTTAGATTGTTTGCTGCAAGACCAGGTGGGAGCTTTATCATCACTGAAGTTTCTAGAGAGATCCAGCAGCTTCTTATCGCCAGTTATTTGGGGGCACAATGAGAACTGAAGCTCAGGTTGCCTCTATTGTTACCTCCCCTTCCTTTCCCTGTCTGACCCGAAGTCATCTCTTTTTCTTTATCCTCATCGCACGTACCCCACATTCTTATCTGAGAACCATGTGGTTATCAGTGGCACCTTAATTATCAGCAGAGACCAGTAGATGAGCTAGTGCTGTGAACCCAACCCCGGAGGCAGGCATGTAGTCCAGGGGGCATGGATCAATCGCTTTCATTAACGGGCTGCCTCCTAGCTGGGCTTGTGCCAGTTCAGCCTTAATGGAGTCCTGGGTGCAAAGAAATCTTTGCAGTAATCGTGAGTTGGAATCTAGAAACCTTCCAGGTCCAGAGCAGGGACCCCCACTGGGTGCAGACACACTCTGGTGCTACCAGAAGGCTCAGACCGTTCTTTCCCTACAGCCACAGGGTTCCTCCGAGGGTGGAGGAGCCTGTAGCACAGAGCCTGGTGTATGACAGCTGTGCTATGTCCCAGGCCACTCTGCAGTCCCTCTGACCTTTGCAGTTTTGTTCTTTCCTGAATTTTCATTCATTCTCTAGCTCTGTCTCGCTCATTCCTATCAAAATCCAACTTGATCTGGGACCTCTCACTCTAAGAAAATGTTCCCTTTATCCTTCACCCTCCTTCGGTTACCAGGACATTTCTCTGATCCCTTTTATAGGGAGGTATTTACTTGATACCTTCCTTTTCTTTCCCCCCATTCATTCTTAAAAATATTTTATTTGACTGTGTACTACGTGAGACAGAAGGCACAAAGAATATGAGTAACTTATTTGTACGGTCCTTATTAGTCAAGTTATGCTGCAGAGATATGCAAGACTCGAGATCTCAGTAGCTTGACAGGCTAGATACACTGATGTCTCAGGTCCAGAATCAATGACTGGTTGGGAACCAGCTCGCAAGGGAAGCTTCCTATTCCAGGAAGCCATCCAGGGATCCAGCCTCCTTGCATCTTAGGTTGCAGCTGTCTTAATATGTGCTTATCCCTGATCCCAGCCCTCTGCTCTCTTATTAAAGATAAGCAGAACCTAGCTCAGTGATAGAGCATGTACTTAGTATACATCCCAGTACCAAACCCCAGAACAAAAACAGAACCCTGAAATTATTTTTTTATCAGAACCTTTCTTACACTTACACTTTGCATACACATGTAACCCTAAATGATAAATTGCTTAGTTTAACCCAGTTTTGAGCTACACATAGTAGTATCTGATTGTTTTTTAGCTCAGCAATATTTCTAAGAGTCATACAAGGTGATGTAGGAAGCTAGGGTTTGTTGCAGTTTATTTGCACAACTGTGTGATTTTTCATCGACTGATTATTCCTTTCTTCATTGAGCTGTTCTCCTGATGGCTATTCATAGCAACTGAGTAGAACAAAGATGTCTTTTACTAAAATAAGAAATTTTTTTGTGATGGTTAATCAATGTGTCAACCTCGCTGGGCCAGGATGCCCAGTCCTGTGCTAAAATACTGTTCTGGATATTTCTGTGAAGGTTTTTTTGCATGTAATTGGTATTTAAACAGGTGGACTTTGAGGGAAGCACTTTGCGCTGTGTCATGTGGGTGGCCCTTGTCTAATCAGTTGAAGGCGCAAACATAGCAAAAGCGGGCATTCTACCAGCAGATGCTCTTTGGACTTGAACTTCAATATTGGCTCTTCCTGTTCTCCAGCTTGCTGGTCCATCCTGCACACCTTGGACTCACCAGCTTCCATAGTCATGTAAGCCAAGTCCTTAAAATAGACCTCTGTTTATATACACATCCTGGTGGTTCTGTTTTTCTAGAGGACCCTGACTAATACAATTGTGTTTGGATTGTTTCCTAGAAAAAACCTTTTTTTTTCTGTTGGGAACAATACTAGTATACTGTTTCTTGCCCCCTGTTCCAGATGCCTACTTGTAAGATTTTTCTCTAGGGCAAGAGATTTTTAAAAATTTTTAATTTTTACAGACTGCATTTTGTATGTGTGTGTGTGTATGTGTGTGTGTGTGTGTGTGTGTGTGTCTTAGGGTTTTTTTTTTATTTATCTTTTAATTTTTTACAGACTGCATTTTGATTCATTGTACATAAATGGGGTACATCATTTCGTTTCTATGGTTGTACACGATTCATGTACATGATTCATACCATTCATGCAATTGTACATGTACTTAGGGCAATGATGTCTGTCTCACCCCACCATTTTTCATACCCCCCTCCCTATTTTCCCTCTACATAAGCCAAAGTTCCCCCATTCTTCTCTCACTCCCCACCCCCACCCCCATTATATATCATTCTCCACTTACCAGGGAAAACATTTGGCCTTTGGTTTTTTTGGGCCTGGCTTATTTCACTTAGCATGATATTCTCCAATTCCATCCATTTATCTGCAAAGGCCATAATTTTTCTTCTTTATGGTTGAATAATATTCCACTGTGTATAGATGTATCCATTCATCTATTGAAGGGCATCTAGCTTGGTTCCACATTCTAGCTATTGTGAATTCAGCTGCTATAAACATTGATGTGGCTTTGTTACTGTAGTTTGCTGATTTCAAGTCTTTTGGGTATAAACCGAAGAGTGGGATAACTGGGTCAAAAGGTGGGTCCATTCTGAGTTTTCTGAGGATTCTCCATACTGCTTTCCAGAGTGGTTGCACCAATTTGCAACTACACCAGCAATGTAAAAATGTGCCTTTTCCCCCACATCCATGCCAACATCTAGTATTGTTTGTGTTCTTGATAATAGCCATTCTAATTGGAGTAAGATGAAATCTTAGAGTTGTTTTAATTTGCATTTCTCTAATTACTAGAGATGTTGAACATTTTTTCATATATTTATTAATTGCCTGTGTATCTTCTTCTGTAATTTTAAGGTAAGATTTTTTCAAAAGTCTTATGGGTGAGAAATGGAAACTCATTGGTCAGCTTACATTTCTCTGATTACTAATGTGCTTATTGGCTGAAAGGGTGTCCTTCTCAGTGAAACACCCGTTCAGAATTTTTATCCATATTTTATACTGGATTTCCCTCCCTTTTTCTTATTTGTTTGATGATTATTTATTCTTAATATTCTTTTTTAGTTGCAATTATTTTCTGCTAAATTATAAGTTGTCACTGTGTTTTCTTTAGGGTTTCTTTTGACACTAAAATTTCGTTCATTGTGCTTTTGATACTCAAGTCCCTAATTTAATATGAATCTATCTTTATGATGTGTATCTTTTCAGGAAGTCCTTCCCTGCTTTTGATCATAAAGAGAAACTATATTTTCTTTTTAAAAATTTTTTTCTTTTTCTTTTTACAGACTGCATTTTGATTCACTGTACACAAATGGGGTACAACTTTTCATTTCTATGGTTGAAAAATTTGAGTCTTCCCCCTCACATTTAATTTCTTAATCCATAAGTTTAATTTCTGTGGTCTTGAATGTTTTTTTCTGTATGATAGAGGGAGGGATACAAATTTTATTTTTTATTTTCTGTATGATAGAGGGAGGGATACAAATTTTTATTTTTGATTGGAAAACCAATCATCGGGGCACAATTTATTGAGTGGTCTGTCCTTTCCCTATTAAGAAACAATGCCACCCTTTTCCATGAAAGTATGGCCTGTTTCTGGGCTCTCTGTACTGTTCTGTTGGCTAATTTGTCTATCCCTGTGCTAAAATCTTAATCACTATAGCTGTAAGTCTTGATATAAGGTACTTAAACAAATACTGAAATTAGATAGGAAAAGTTTCCTACTTTATTCTTCTAGTTTATTTTTGGCCCACTGCTTTTCTGTTTCAATTTTTGAATTAGTATATCAAAAAATGGTAAGTATGTTACAGAATTTTGATTGTAATTAACATATTCTATAGACCACTTGAACCAAATTCACATTTTAAGAAAGTTGTCTTTTATCCTATAAATGTTATCTCTTCCATATATTTATTTCAACCAAGTTAAATTTTTTTCCCACAATGATTTCACATATTTGCTAGATTTTTCTTAGATATACTAGGTTTTCTTGCTATTGTATATGTGTATGTACACATGCATATATGTATATATCTATATGCACAATTATATATACAAATATACATTTACATATGTATGTTCTTTTCTTTTTAAAAAACTTTCATGTAATTAAAAATGAGCAAAAGTAGGCATATTAGTAAAATAAATTCAAGACACCATGGTGCAGCTTCAGAAGTCATGAATACGTGATCAGTCTTCTCTCACCTCCAACCCTCACTTATTTCTCCCACTGAAAGATTAATTTTTAAGAAAAACCCAAGCATCATATTACTTCGTCTGTAAACATGAACCCTATCTTAAAATCTTCTGTTCTTTGCTAGGGTATGGGCATGCAAATGATTTTTGAAAATTGGTATAAGATCCAGTAACCTTGAAAATCTCTCCCTTAGTTACCTTGATTTGCCTGTAGACTCAGTTGGGTCTTCTACGTAGACCATTATGTCATCAGCTAAAACAGATCTGTTGCTTTCTTTCTGAAACTTGAGCTTGCTATTTATTTTCTCCTGGAGAACTACACTGTGTCCTCGGTTCTCTGAAAGAGATGGTGGTTTCTAATTTTAATGGGAACGGTTCCAGGATTTTACTCTGAGAATGATGCTGACTGTAGGCCTAAAGGGGAGGTTATGTGAGGTTATGGAACTTTGTTCTCTTGTCATCCTGGTTTACTTTTGTTGTATCCTCACGTTTCAGTGTTGAGTTTTATTGAAGGTTTTGTCTGTTTGTACTGAAAATATTATACGATCCTTTGGATACTGATGAACCATTTCAGGGCCACTGAGTCTTCACTTTTTCTTTTTGTAGCACCTGCTGCGGCCACAGTGACTAATTTTATGTGAAAATCACGCACCCTGACAGCATTTAACCTTGGGTCCCCTGCATACTTCCCACCTTTTTGGTGGATGTCACAGGGGAGACGGTCTGGGAACCACTTGGCACTCACCAGCATTTATTCACTCAGGAGAGGGACTTCACATCACAGAGATGCGTTTCCCATGGCCACTTGTGGGTCTGAGTCACTCATAAGGCTCCAGCTGGCTAACTCATCTTTGTGCTGGTTTCTCCCTCTTGGGTTCTCCTCTCTTCGTGTCTCTCTTTCCCATGCCTGGAATCTCCCTCTCCAGAAAGGTGCTCACACCTCAGCTCTTGTTTCTGGGCACTCAGGTTTTGAATCTGGGTTTTCCGTATTTAGTCTTCTAACATGTTAAATTACTTTATAAAGTTTCTGATGTTAAATTACCCTTGCGTTTCCTTGGATAGATTAGCCTGATCACAAAATGTGACTTAAAAACAAAATACACTGCTGGAGTCAGTTTGTAATGATTTGGTTTGGGAATTTCACGTTGTGTTTATGTTTATGAGTAAGACTAGACTAGTGGATGATTTTTTTTTTTAAACTCTGATTTCAGGGTCAGTGGGATCTTAACTGCATAAAGTGAGTTGTGGAGTTCAATTTTTTTACTGGAAAAAATATCTAAATATTCACTTCTTATAATTTTCAGATTCTGGGGTAATGGTACACCTACCTTTATTCCTAATATTGCTTAATTGTGTTTTTATGGTTTCAATCTGGAATGTCCCTTAAAGGCCCATGTGTTAGAGGCGTGGTCCCCAAAGCAGCAATGTTCAGAAGTGGGGCTTTTAGACAATGATTGGGTCAGGAGGGCTCTAATCTGAATTACAATAGAGTAGCGCATTTGGTGTGTTAATAATTTGAATAGATTATTGGGAGGTGGTAGGAGGAACTAGGCCATGGGTGGTATAAACTGGAAGGATATATCGAGTCCCTAGTCCCTTCCTTTCTCTCTTTACTTCTCTGGTGCCATGAGCTGAGCATCTTTCCTCCACCACAACCTTCCGCCATGATGTTCTGCCTCACCTCTGGCCCAAAGCCATGGAGTCAGCCAACCTTGGACTGAACCTCTGAAACTGTGTGTGGAAATAAATCTTTCCCCCTTTCAGCAGTTTTTATCTGGTATTTTAGCAACAAAAAACCTAACACAGTTATGTTCTATTCTGTAAAAACGGGCATTACTCCTGGTTTGTGTCTTTAACCCTCTTGGAGAACACACTCTCAGCTTTTTGTCCCTTTTTCGTATGTTTTTGTTATGTGGTTGGTATTATTATTCTATTCTCTTTATAACCTTTTCAACTGGTCTCTCAGCTCATTAATTTTATTCTTCCCTAATACAAACACACGGAGGTGGAGATCTCCCCTGAGGTGTTGCTCGCCTTGCACCCATGTTTTGATATGCAACCTTACTGTTATGATTGTGCTCATGTTTTGATATGCAGCCTTGAGTACCTTATAAGTTTATTTAAAAAATTCCTAGTGTTTAAATTTTTTTCCTTTTTGTCATTGATGTCTAACTTATCTGCATTCTAATTAGATAATAGCTACTGCCTGACGGTCATTCTTTGAAATGCATTGACTTATTCTTTGACCTACTGTGGGGTAATTTAAAGTAGGTGTTCCATGAGTGTCTGAGATCTATGTTTTCCAGTGATTGGAAGCAGGATTCTAAGCATGTGCTTGTACCAGGCTTGTCGATGGGCTGTTTAGATCTTCTTCCTTGTTTGGTACTTTGTTTACTTGATCAGCAAATTGCAGAGATTCTGTTTTGCCAATTTCTCCTTATAGTCTTATAAATTTTTGATCTATCTAAGTTGAGATTATTTTATGAAATGTACACAAGTTTAGTATTATTACATCAAAATGGTTAAACAGACTTTGTAGCATCTGTCCTTCCCTATCAGTGTTCTTCCACAGTATGTTGCAATTGCCTAGTTATGAGCCTGTGTCTCCTACAGACTATAAATGTTGGGAATAAGTCAGGCAGTGAGTTCCTATTTTCCATCTGGCCCAGTTCTGAGTTAATAATTGTCAAATGAATGAATGTATGCATGGGTTAGCTTCCACTCTTCTGCTATGGCAAATGATTAATACTGGGCTACATGTAGCAGGACTCTCGTCTTTGGTCAGTCCTGAGTATATGCCAGACTATCAGATTAGTAATGCTTCAGAAGCTACATCTTAAATATCCTTATCATTTTTTATTTGTTCGCTTTAGTTATACATGACAGTAGAATTATTTTAGCCTATTATACATATATGGAGCAGAACTTCTCTGGTTGTACAGGATGTGGAATTACATTGGTTGGGTATTCATATATGGACATAGGAAAGTCATGTCTGATTCATTCCACTGTCTTTCCTATTCCCATTCCCCCTCCCTCCCCTTCATTTCCCTTTGTCTAATCCAGAGTACTTCTATTCTGCCTCCCATATACACTTTATTGTGAGTTAGCATTCAGTCTTTGGTTTTTTTGGGATTGGCTTATTTCACTTAGTATGATAGGCTCCAGTTCTATCCATTTACTGACAAATGTCATAATTTTATTTATCTTTTTGGCTAAGTAATATTCCATTGTACATATGTGCCACATTAAATATCCTTATCTTGTTTAGAGATCTTCCTCATTTCACAGCTGACTGGTCCACTGAACCAGTCAGTGGGGTTCACTGAACTTGACTGTTCAAGATATCTCGCCCCCGAAAGACCTGCAGCTCCTTGAAGAGTCCTGTGCCTCTTCATGAACCTCATGCTTAGCATACTACCTGGGGCAGAGCGGGTCTCAATATAAATGTTTCTGCTTAATGGATTCAAATTAACTGCCCGCTTCCCCAAACCTACCCCTGAGCCTGAGCGAGGAAGGTGTTTTCATTCAGTCAGTCCTCGTGGTGACAATAATGGCTGGAAGGCTGTTATTGCTTCAGAGATAGTACGTTCTTCCGATTCCTTCATAGCAAAGCTGTAGAACGCCTGACCCAACCTCAGTTTCACCAGATGCAAAATGGAAAGAGGACTTTCCCTTTCCCTCTACAGAGTCTCTCTCCTCTTCTTTCATCAGCACTGATAGCAACTCAAGGGAAGGAAAAATCCTTTCTCCAAATGGAAATCACAAAAATAAAAGATGGTTAGGAAGGAAGATTATCAACTCAGCAGAAAGTGTGACCAGCACATTCCTGTACCAACCAGGGTTCCTCAGCAGACCCTGAGAGGGCTGCCCTGCGAGGGCTGGGGGTTCCCTGGGCTGCACATAGGTTCAACAATCCTTTCTTGTGGCATAATTCATTATGAACAACTTTATATTCATTATGTCTTTCATTCTTCACAAGAGCCCTAAGTGTTAACCTTTTAAAATTTTACTTTTCATTGACAT
>JAHUXG010004730.1:0-38765 GCA_020740815.1 Sciurus niger
TTCCTCCTATCCCTATTTTTTCTAGTGTTTTGAGCATGAAGAGGTGCTGTATTTTCTTGAACGCTTTTTCTGCATCAATTGAAATAACTATATGATTCTTATCCTTCAGTCTATTGACATGATGGATTATGTCTATTGATTTACAAATGTTAAGCAATCCTTGCATTCCAGGGATGAACCCCATTTGATTGTGGTGCATGATTTTCTTAGTATATTTTTCGATATGGTTTTCCAATATTTTGTTAAGGATCTTTGCACCTATATTCATCAAGATATAGGTCTAAAATTTTCTTTCCTTGATGTGTCTTTGCCTGGTTTGGGTATGAGTGATATTAGTTTCATAGAATGAGTTTGGTAGAGTACCCTCCTTTTCTATTTCCTGGAACACTTTGAGAAGTATTGGAATGAGTTCTTCTTTGAAAGTCTTGTAGAACTTGACTGAGAATCCATCTGGTCCTGGACTTTTCTTGGATGGTAGGTTTTTAATGGCTTCTTCTATTTCATTGCTTGATATTGATCTGTTTAAATTGTGTATGTCTTCCTGGTTCAGTTTGGGAGGGACATATGTCTCTAGAAATTTGTCAAAGACTTAGGTAGTTACCGTTTTGTTGGAATAGAGATTTTCAATGTAGCTTCTCATTATGTAATGTATCTCAGTGGTGCCTGTTATGCTATTTTATTTTTCATCATGAATTTTAGTAATTTGAGTTTTCTTTCTTCTTCTCTTTGTTAGTGTGGCTAAGGGTGTGTCTATTTTGTTTACTTTCTCAAAGAACCAACTTTTTGTTTTGCCAATTTTTGGGAATTGTTCCTTTTGTTTCAATTTCATTGATTTCAGGTCTGATTTTAATTATTTCCTGTCTTCTACTACTTTTGCTGTCATTCTGTTCTTCTTTTTCTAGGTCTTTGAGCTCTAATGTTAGGTCATTTAGTTGTTGACTTTTCATTCTTTACTAGAATGTGCTCCATACAATGAATTTTCCTCCTACTACTAAGGGCTAATTTTCCTCTTAGTACTGCTTTCATAGTGTCCCGAGATTTTGATATGTTGTATCATCATTCTCTCTGACCTCTAAGAATTTTTTATCTCCTCCTGATGTTTTCTATTATCCATGATTCATTCAATAGCATATTTTTTAGTCTCTAGGTGTTGGAGTTATTTGTTTTTTATTCTGTCATTGATTTCTACTCTCAGTCCATTATTATCTGATAGAACACAAGGCAGAATCTCTATTTTTTTGCATTTTCTAAGGGTTGATTTGTGGCATAACATGTGGTCTATTTTCAAGTAGATTCCTTGTGCTGCTGTGAAGAAAGTGAATTCGCTCATTGATGGATGGAAATTCTATTTATGTCTATTAAAACTAGGTATTGACTGTTTTGTTAAGTTGTATGGTTTCTTTTGTTGGTTTTTGTTTGGAAGATCTATCTAGTGGTGACAGCAGCACATTAAAATCACCCAGAATTATTATGTTGTGGTCTATGTGATTGCTGAAATTGAGAAGGATTTGTTTGATGTACAGAGATGCACCATTGTTTGGGGCATAAATATTTACTATTGTTATGTCTTCCTGATTTATGGTTCCCTTAAGCAGTATGAAATGTCCTTCTTTTTCCCTTCTGACTAATTTTGGCCTGAAGTCCACTTTATCTGATATAAGGATGGAAACCCCCACTTTTTTACTGAGTCCATGTGCAGGGAAGGTTTTTTCCCATCCTTTCACCTTTACTCTGTGGATGTCTTTTTCTATGCGATGAGTCTCTTGCAGGCAGCATATATTTGGGTCCTTCTTCTTATTCCATTCTGCCAGTCTATGTCTTTTCATTGATGCATTTGGGCCATTAACATTCAGAGTTATTATTGAGAAATGATTTGTATTCCCAGTCATTTGGCTTATTTTTGGTTTTTAACTTGGCTTGGTTTCTCCTTTGAGTGGTTTTTCTGTAAGGTATTTCCTCCCTTTGTTGACCTCCATTGTTGTTTTTCATTTCCTCCTCATGGAATATTTTGTGGAGAACATTCTATAGTGCAGACTTTGTATTTGTAAAGTCTTTTAACTTTTGTTTATCATGGAAGGAATTTATTTCATCTTCAAATCTGAAGGTTAGTTTTTCTGGGTATAGGATTCTTGGTTGGGAACCATGTTCTTTCAGAGCTTGAAATATGTTGGTCCAGGCCCTTCTAGCTTTTAGAGTCTGGGTTCAAAAGTTGGCTGCAATCCATATTGTTATCCCCCTATGTGTAATCTGATGCTTTTCTCTCATTAATTTCAAAATCCTATTTGTATTTTGAATGATAGGCATTTTCATTATAATGTGACTTGGTGTGGATCTGTTGTGATTTTGTACATTTTGTGTTCTGTAATCCTCTTGTATTTGATTTTCCATTTCATTCTTCAGGTTTGGGAAATTTTCAGATATTATTTCATTGAATAGGTTGTTTATTTCTTTGGTTTGTATCTCTGTGCCTTCCTTAATCCCAATAATTCTTAAATTTGGTCTTTTCATGATGTCCCATAGTTCTTGGAGATTCTGTTTATGATTTCTTGCCATGTTTCTGTTTGGGCAACTTTATTTTCCAGATTAAATATTTTGTCTTTATTTTCTGAGGTTCTGTCTTCCAAGTGGTCTAGTCTTTTGGTGATGATTTCCATTGAGTTTTTTTATTTGGTTTATTGTTTCCTTCATTTCAAGTATTTCTGTTTGGTTTTATTTGAAAATCTCCATCTCTTTTTTGAAATGATATTTTGCTTCCTGCAGGTGCTCTTTCAGCTTATTTGTGTTATCATTCATTGCCTGCATTTGCTCTCTTATCTCATCCTTTGCTTCACGAATCATGTTAATCATGTATAATCTGAAGTCCTTTTCTGATGCTTCTTCTAACATACTGTCATTGGATGCTAGTAATACAGAATCTAGATTTGTTTGGATCATTTTCTTCCCTTGTTTTTTCATGTTGTTCATGTATCGTCCCCTCTAGCAGTGCAGATCTGGGGTATTGCAGATTTCCCCCTATAGGCTTATATTGGCCCTATAGGTTTCCAAAACCCTTTCCTTAAGGAAGATCAATATTAGCAGTGCCCAATTCAGACACTATGCAATCCTAGACCAAATAGCCCCTATGAGGACAATAACAAAATTGTCATAATAAACAGAATGAGTTCAAATATTATCTTCAGTAAAGCAAACAGATTTGCTATAAGGTCTGCAGTTTCTAATGGAGGTCAAAGAGGATGCAGAGGGATGTAGAATGTGGCTGTTAATGGAATAAGAAAAGAATATTCAGAAGTTCTAGATAATAGAAAGGATGAGCGTGACATCAAAAGAATTGGATATTAGCATAAAAAAAGGTAGAAAGAGACTCTGAGGGACAGGTAAACAAAAGGAAAAGAGAACAAGAAAAGTAAAGAAATAAAAACTTAAATTTTTTTCAATACGGAAAAAAAACAGAAAATTTACAGTATAGCAGTCATATAGTAATGGAACCTCCCAGACTTCACTAACCTGATATGTGAGAGGTACCTGACAATGAGCTTCAAGCCTCTAGCAGGCATCTCAGGATGGGATTTGCTCCACCCGAAGATCCTTGCAATGGCTTCCAGGATTATCCTTGATGGTCGCTCTGGCTTTGAAATGTGTTGGCAAATGGGGAGCTGCAGCTCAGGGGTGGATGTAGTAAGCTGGAGGTCCTGGAGGCAGGACGCAGTTGGTCAGGCAGGTTTCCTCGAGGTTGGGTGTCTTTGGTGTGGTTTTAGATCCTGGCCCCCAGATGCATTCAGTCAGACTGGGGTCCTGGTGATAGGGTGCAGTCAGTTTGTCTGGGGGTCATGGTGGCAGGGAGCAGTCAGTCGATGTGAGGGCCCCAGAGGCAGGGAGTGTTCGATCGGACTGAGGGATCCTGGAGACAGGGCTCAGTCAGTTCAGCCAGGGGTTCTACGGGGCCTGGCTATTGTCTCAAAATGGCAGCAGCCATGTGTAATCTAACCTACAGGTACTGTAACAGTGAACTTCCTGGCAACAGTAGGCAGCTGGCACTCCACTGGTGGTCGGTGATCAGTTTGCTGACTATCATTGTACAATTGGGAGGTGAACCTTGTGAGTTGGGTGATGGATAGGTCTAAGGCAGGTGATGGACAGGTGAGAGGCAGGCAAATGGCAGATGATAGGCACCTGACAGTGAACAATCTGCACTCAAAAAGGCGATGATATGCTGGCAGGCTGGAGGTGATCACAGCAGACAAATGGGGTAAATAGTAAGGGATCAATAAGCAGCAAAAATTGCTTCACCAAGACACAAATATCCTGTGCTTTAAACCAGAGTTATGAAGTGACAAGTAATGCAGCCTCCCTCTAGTCCACCATCTTGGATCCCCCTCTCTATTGGGTTCTTAATTTTAGTTACTACATTTTTTCTGATTCAAAATTTTCTTTTCTATAGATCCCACTCTCTAGTAAAAATTTCAACCTCAGCATGCATTTTCATAACTAGATTAGTTATGATGCTTTAATGCCTCTGTAACTTCCAATTTTGTGTAATCTGTATCAAAACTATTTTGATGCTTTGAACCCTTCCTGTTCTTGATTTTTTTTCTTGGTCATACTGTACACCAAGTAATTTTTTATTGACTTCCAAGCACTCTACGTGAATGATCTGATGAAATGCCTATAGAAAAAATATACAGATTCTAGATACTTTTACCTTCTGTCAAAGAAAATTTATTCTTTTCTAGAGGGAAGTCAAAGTGGCAGAACAGATCAACTCAATCTAATCAGGAACAGAAATTGCTTGAGACTGTTTGAACACTATTATAAAGATTGACCTGCATGTGGTTTGTCCTCTTTTGACATGGCCCTTCAACAGATTCCAATGTAACCTGAGCCAGAACAACAAACTATCAAAAGCTCCATGCAACTTCACCAGTTGCTTTTTTGCTTATCTTTTATATCCTACTCAAATTTTATCCTTTTTCTCTACACAGCTGAAGAGTTAGAAAACACAGGAAAAAAACTAGTACAGAATATGTCTGTATTCTTCTCTCCTGAATCTTAACTGACTCAGTAGTTCTACAATGTGCTCAAAAGCATTTTAGTTTCCTTACACTTCTAGTAGGTTCAGCAGAAACTCTAGTCTTCTACAAGTTACTACATCATAGGCAAAAATGGAGTTTTTGATGTGGAGTTAAAGATAACATAACAAAGGTATTTTACGAAGCAAGGAGGTAGTCAATGAAATCAAAAGTGATTCCAGAAAAAAACCTGTTTAGGGCTATCATATGTTGAATTTCATATGTGACTGTCAAACTTATGGAGCTACCTACATGGTCAGTCATCAATGACATTCATTTAAACATACTATATATTTAAGATGAACCAAGTTATGTCACTCTCATCTCTCTGGATGAGTCTGAAATAAGACTTTATCCTAGATACACTAGAGAGAGTTTCTCTAGCAAGTCATGAAGCATGATAATTTTGTCAACCCCAACACAGTAATCAAGAAATCTATATTCTACAAAACTCCTAAGAGCTGGTAGCCCATAACCACCAAGTTCTTAGACAGCAAATTTTTTAAATACAGTCATATGGATACTGATGTCTAACCAACTACATAGACATCATTTCAGAATCTGGGCATACAATTTTTTTTTTTAAATTGGGACCTGCCTATTTCAAAATTTTTGAAAACTGGAACCTGCCTATTTATCATAATAATAAATAAGAATAAAATTAAGAAGGTATAAAAGAAATGATTTATATCACATACTAAAAGATCAATTATATATGGATTCAGTATACATTATAGCAGAGTCTGGCTATTTAAAACAGCAGTCAACAGTCAAATGTGCCTAATAAGTACTTGAAAGGAGTTATTAAAACTGAGTTGTGCATAAATGTGAAATACACATTAATTTTAAAGACTTAGTAGGAAAAAAGAATATAAAATAATTCAATAATTGTAATGAATATCATAGAAAAAGAAAATAGAAATGGCAGCTGATGGGCGAAAAAGTGAAATGAGAATTACTGGTTACCTGGTACAGATCTTCAGATTTACAAGAAAAAAGAATTCTCAGAGACAGATAATGGTGATATTTCAAAACAACATGAAGTAGTTTCATAATAACAAACACAATAATGGTTAAGTTAGTACATATTAAATGTATTTTAATATGTATAAGTTTCCTAGGACAGTAATAAGCATTTATTATCTCACAAAATTTTAACTATAATTACATTTTAATTGTTCTACTGATACTGCAGAAAAGATATTCTGGATATATTTCAGTAAAAATACATTACTAAATTAAATCCATCTTTAAAAAAATCTTTTAAAAATATATGTTCAAAAACTTCCTACAGAGGACAGAAAAAGTCCTTCCCATGTATGAGTTCATTTCTGAGTGAAAAATATAAGCATTGTCTGTTTAGTTAAATATTTCCCAAGAATCAGATCAATAATATTAATTTGGGGTTACAGAGCTAGGTAGTGGAATCAGCAATTTCAGAAACTATCAGATTCAGGTGTAGCAAAAGTGTAAAACATTTGAATACTCCATGTAAACAGGAAGAGGAATGAAAATAATAATGACAGAAACAGGAAAACCTTCATTTATACTAGTCCACATGGAAATAACTGTGATAGTTGCTATTATTTTATTTTATTTCAAATAATTTTATTTTAGACATGCAAGAAAATGTATTTCAGGATCTACTAATTTAAAGAAAGCAGCTGTATTCAGATAACAAAAGCAAAATCTTGTTACAGCTCAGTACACAGCATCCAAAGGAAACAGGCTAGTCCCTGAATATAATTACTTTTTAAGGTAACCATGACCACAAAATATGTTTCTTACATGAAGATCTGTACATTATTTGAAAGTACTCAAATTATGTCTTGATGTGAACCATATATCCCAGGGACTTAATGTTTTTAATTATATGGTTCCACTGTGGGTATGTGGGGAAGTTTTGGGAGAAAAAAATGAATAATGGAGGGGGTGGAGTTATCCAAAATAACAATTGAGTGAATTGCACTGCAGCTTTTATTTATGAGATATCCTTACTTTTTATGCCAAAGTGACTGCAAAATAAAAGTAAATTAAAAATGTATTTTGCTTACAATTTATGAACATTTAGGTATTGAGACAACATGAGAATTTTTGATCTACATGAATCAGTTCAGTACCGATACATGCAAAGGGGTTTCACTGAGCAATATATAGTGCAGAAGACATTTCTAACATAGTTTTCTGAAAGTTCTTAAAGAGATTGATCAATATCATAATATAGCACAAATGTGATTCAATAAATATGGCACTACAAAATTTCTTAACTGAAAATTTTAAATATTTTACATGAGTACAAATTAATTTTAGTTTCTTGTGTCATTTAAACATACTCTTTTATGTGGTACTCTAGAACATTCTAATTCATTTTGCAAGAAAATCACACTACAGTTTTGTTTTTTTGTTTTTCCCCTTCAACAATTGAAGACTGAACAACAATAAATATTATGGAACTGCTTACTTGGACAGAGTATGTCATCCAAATTCTCTTTGATAAGCAATAATGAATGCTGTTTTCTCTTTTAAAATAATCACCGATGCCCCATTATGTGTAAAATGGATGTGCTGAAGATGCACTGTTACTCAAAACATTCACATGTCATTACTTTTCAGAAGAATAAAATATATCAAGATCATATATAGAATGAAATAATATTGGAAAGATTAATGCAAACAAGAAAACAAAATTGTAATGGTACTGATTCTGAAATATTCTATTATTTTTTTACAAGACAGATACCAAGGTGAGGATATTTTTTTCATAAATATTTCAACTCTATTTCCTCTGCAAAATTGTGCATATATGATGAGTATTCATTTAGTGCACAGGGATATGCATGTTGTGACTCCTGTAGTAGATAAGGTTGCTGAATTGCTTTAAAAACATTTTTCTTGGAAGTTTTCTTAACTTTTCTTCCCAAAATAAACTCACCCAAAACAAAATATTCCTTCTTAAAATGAAAGATATCACGTTCACAACACTGTCAAGTAATTTACACATAAGTTAATTATTTCCAGGTTACTTAATTCATTTTTCTGATCCTCAATAGCACAGCAACAGGCAAACTAGAATATCTTTTGAAAATAATCTTCAGATCTCACCACTTAAGGAAGCACATTTGAGTTTCCTTGAAAAGTGGTCTAAAAAGGTTCTTATGTGATCTTTCCCTTCTCTTTCTATGACATTGGAAAATACCATTTCAGTAGTCTACACTTGACCTGACAACTGTAAAACAATATACACTACTTGGCAGCTGTTGGCCATAGACATGGTGGAGCATAGCAAGGCTTAAACTAAGGGGAAACCCCTGGAAACGTGCTAAGGAAAATAAGCCATGCTGCTGTGGTGAGGCAGATTTCAAGAGATGGAACATCTGGCAGAGTGCATTGAACAAAAATGAAGATGGGTTGATATGGGAAAAGAAAAATAATTAGAAAAGTTGAAAGAAGTTAGAAAGATGGACAGCACATTAGGACTTTAGAACATAGTGTCAAGCATTTTTGGGTGTCATAGGTGTTTAATTTTTACAAGAAGGTTCTTGGATTTTCACACCATTTTAAAACAAAAAGAGAGCTCTGTAAAAGTATTTGTTAGTGTGACTGAGTGTCTTCATCCCTATCTCCAGCACATACACACAAACAATTATAAATTGTTGACAAAGGAACAAAAGGAATCCTGCCTGAAAACACTTAAGAAGGACTAAGTCAGGACAGAGAATAGAGGTCCATTTAACACTTTGAAAAAGACAATGTCATGGCATTGGGATAGGCACAGGTTTTCCTTCCTCTTTTTGCTTGAGAAGAGGTCACAGGTTGGATGGAGGTAGAAACATCTTTAAAGAAACCTGTAGCTTTGGTTCATGAAGACCCAGAAAACAGAGAGTTAATCCCCAGATCATGGAAAGTGAGAGGTAATACCAGAAAAAAGAAAATCTTAGAGTGGGAACCTTAATTTTGTGGATACCTTCTGCCCACATCTCTGTCTAAAGACTGAAAGAGACATTTGTGGGCAGATTTGGAACAAATTAAAGTTAACAGAACTGAGATCTGAAGATCCATGAAGAGGAAGTTTCTGATGACTGACATAATGACAACTTTAGAAATCTAAACTGTTGAGGCTAAGTCATTAACAAAACATGGCAAATGTGTCTGTGCATGTTTGGGTGATGTGTACAAAACAGGTGATCCAGGGAACTGGAAATCGCCTTGTAAAAACAAATTAAACATGAGAAATAACTCAAAATGATAGGAACTAAATATCATATCTCAATAAAATTGAATATAAATGCCATAACTCATCAATCAAAAGATGTAGTCTGTAAGATTGGATTAAAAAGGAAGACCCAAAAATATACTATCTCCAAAAGACTCTCCTCATGGGCAAAGACATTCACAAGTTAGGGTATAAGGATTGAAAACAAATATCACTCACTTGGAACTCATATACAAGGAGACTTTAATATTCTTATATCAGCTAGAGTGGACGTGAAGTCAAAGTTAATAAAAAAGAACAAAGAACATCATATCATACTCCTTAAGTGAATTATACATCAGGAAGACATACCAATTGTAAATATCCATGCCCCCACAATGGAGCATCTACATATATCAAACCTTAAATTCAAAATTCAAATAAACCAAAACACAATAATACTGGGTGATTTTAACATATCATTATCAACAAATGATAGATTCTCCAACCAAAAACTAAATAAATAAGGTTTAGAAATATACAATAAAATTAATAATCAGACATAACTTACATATAGAATATTTCATTCATTAGTGACTGAATACACTTTTTTCTCAGTAACACATGTATCCTTCACTAAAATAGATCACATTTTAAACCACAAAGCAACTCTCTTTAAATGCAAAATACAGCACTAAAACCTTGGACTATATCAGATCATAAAAGAAGGAAATGAGAAATCAATGATAAAATAAAAAAGAGTGACTACTCTGACAACTGGGCAGGAAATACTACACTATTGAACAGCTAATGGATAGCTGAATAAGAGACAAAGTTTAAAAAATACATAGAGGTAAGTGAGAATAGTGACACAGCATATCATAATTACTGGGACACTGTGAAAGAACTTCTAAGAGGAAAGAATATTGCCTTGAGTTCATTTGATAAAAGAATAGAAAATTCCAACTAAATAACCTAAAATTACATCTCAAAGCCTAAGAAAAGAACAAAATATATACCAAAACAGTAGAAGACAGAAAATAATTAAAATCAGTACCAAAATCAATGAAGTTGAAATAGAAAATTCAAAAAGTCAGTGAAAAAAGTTGTTTCTTTGAAAAATTAATAAAATTAATAAATACTTAGCCAAGCTAATGAAGAAAACAGAGAGAAAACTCAAATTACTAAAATTTATGATGAAAATGAAATATTACCACAGACACTATTGAAATGCAGATCAGAGAAACTATTGTGAAAATCTATAATTCAATAAAATAGAAAATTACAAAGAGATCAACAAATTTCTAGAGAAATATTACCTACACAAATTAATGTAGGACATAGAATATTAAAACACACCAATTTCAAGCAATGAAATAGAAGATGCCATCAAAAGCCTACCAAAAAAAAAAAAGGTACCAAATATATTCTCATCCAAGTCCTTCCAGACCTTCAAAGAAGACTTTACCCCAATATTTCTCAAATTATTCCATGAAACAGAAAAGGGAGAAACACTTCAAAACTCATTGTATGATCCTAGTTTCACTCTGATACCAAAACCAAAGATTCATCAAGGAAAGAAAACAGACTAATATCCCTGATAAATATAGATGCAAAAATTCTAAAGAAAATACTGGTAAATTCCATCAAAATCATATTAAAAAGGATAGAGTACCATGAACAAGTGAGTTTCATGCCAGGAATGCAAGGATGGTCCAGCATTCTTAAATCAATAAAAGTAATTCATTGCATTAATAGATTAAACACAATAATCATATGATTATCACAATAGACAAAGAAAAAGCATTTGACAAAATTCAGCATACATTCATTCTCTATACACTAAAAAAATTAGGGTAGTTCAAACATTCCTCAATATTGTAAATGCTATATAGGCTAAACCCAAGGCCAATATCATTGTAAATGGATAAAAATTAAAATTTTTCCTGCAGAAAGTGAAACAAGAGAGGGAAGCCCTTTTTTGTCACTTCTATTGTACTTAGTACTTAAAAACCTCATTGGAACAATTAATCAAAAGAAAGAAATTAAAGTGATGTGAATAGGAAAAATTGATCTTAATTTATCTCTCTTTGCCAATGACATGATTCAATATTTGAAGACCCAAGAACCCCATCAGAAGGCTACTAGAATTCATTAAAAGATTATGCAAATTAACTGAATATAAAGTGAATACCCATAAACCAATTGTGTTCCTATATATCACTGATGAATCAGCTGAAATGAAATTAGGAAACTCTCCCATTCATAATAGGCTCAAAAAATGCTCAGGTGTCATGTAACAAAAGAGGTGAATGACTTCTACAATGAAAACTACAGAACATTAAAAAAAGTAATTGAAGAAGACCTCAGCAGTTGGAAAGCTCTCCCATGTTCTTGGATAGGCAGAATTAATATGCCGAAATGGCCATACTACGAAAAGCATTATAGAGATTTAATTCAATTCCTATAAAAGTTCCAGTTATTTTCTTCACAGAAATAGAAAAGTCACTCATGAAATGTATTTGGAAAAAAAAGTGGACCTGAATAACTAAAGCAAACCTTATTACAAAAGTGAAGCAAGAGGCAACACAATATTTTGCCTTATGCTATACTACAGAGTTATAGTAACAAAAACAGCAAGCTGTTGGCACCAAAACAGTCATGAAGACAAACAGAAAACAGAAAAACATACCTACATATATGCAGTTAACACATTCTAGAAAAAGGTGCCACAAACACATGACTCTTATTCTTCAGCTGCACAAAATTCAATTCACTTTAGGTCAAGAACCTAGATATTAGAAGAAATTGTTTACTTCATAGAAAAAAGTAAAGGACAAATTGTTCACCATTGTAGTTTAGGAATTGAAATCCTCAACAAGATTTCTAAAGCACAAATGGTAAAATCAAGAATCAGTAAATGCATGACATCAACAAATATTCCCCACAGAAAAGAAAATAAGAATGTGATCCGAATGCCTACAGAATGGGAGAAATCTTTCCCAAATGCTCTTCAGGAGAGCATTAAACTCTCCACACACAAAAAAACTTCACACACACACACACACACACACACACACATACATACATAAAATAACCCAAACAATAAACGGGCAAAGGAATTTAGCAGGCAGTTCACTGAAGAAATACAAATTGTATATGATAAAATGTTCAATATCTCTAGAATTTAAAGAAATACAAATCAAAATTTCAATGAGATTACCTCCCACTCCAGTCAGAATAGCAAATATCAAGAATACAGGTAATAATGTTGGTGAGAATGTGGAGAATAATGCTCACTCATACTTTGCTGTTGGTACTGCAAATTGGTGCAACCACTCTGGAAAGTAGCATGGAGATTCCTCAAAAACTTGGAATAGAGGGACCATTTGGCCCAGTTATCCTACTCCTTAGGATACTCATTTAATATACTCATTTAATGCTGGTGGGAATGCAAATTGGTGCAACCAATATGGAAAGTAGTATGAATATTCTTTAGAAATTTTAGAATTTAACAGTTATCCCACTTTGTATATATACAAAGGATTTAAAATTCGTGTTCTAGAGTGCTGCAGCCACATCAATTCTTAAAGGAGCTTACTTTGAAGAGCATAGCTCTGTATCCACACTGTGTGCCCCTTGACAGATGAATGGATAAAGAAAATGTGGTATATATAAACAATAAAATATTACTCTACCATAAAGAACAATGAAATTATGGAATTTGCCAGTAAATGGGTGCAACTAGAGACTATCATGCTAAGTGAAATATGCCAGTCTCAAAAAACCAAACATCAAATATTCTCTTTGATATGTGATTGCTAACACATAATAAGTGGTGGGAAGGGAATAGCAAGTTTATTGTATTAGACAAAGGGGAATGAAGGTAAGGAAGTGGCATGGGAATAGGACATTCAAATGAATTGGACATAACTTTCCTATTGAATACACTATCAGTAAACTTCCACATTATGTTCAACAAGAATGGGATCCTAATTAGAATAAGATATATTCCATGCATCTATAATATCTCAAAATACAGTGTGCATATATATATATATATATATGCATATATACACACATATATCTCACATTTTCTTTATCATTCTTCTGTTGAAGGGCATCTAGGTTGGTTCCATATTTTAGCTATTGTGAATTGAGCTGTTATAAACATTAATATGGATGTGTTCCTGCAGTATATTGATTTTAAGCCCTTTGGGTAAAAATCAAGGAGTGGGATAGCTGTTTAAATTCTAAAATTTCTGAAAAATATTCATACTACTTTCCATATTGGTTGCACCAATTTGCATTCCCACCAGCATTAAATGAGTATACCTTTTCCCCCCACATCCTCACCAACATTTATTGTTGCTTGTATTATTGATAATTTCCATACTGATTGGAGTGAAATGACATCTTACTTTTCTGTTTTGCATTTTCCTAATTGCTAGAGATATTGAATATTTTTCATGTATTTCTTGATCTATTGTATATCTTTTTCTGTGATATGTCTGTTCAGTTCCTTAGCCCATTTATTTATTGGAGTATTCGTTTGTGTGTGTGTGTGTTAAGTTTTTTGAGTTATTTATATATCCTAGAAATTGATGCTTTATCTGAGATACATGTGGTAAAGATTTTTTTCCAATCTGTAGGTTCTCACTTCACATTGTTGGATTTTGTCTTGGGCTGAAAAGAAACTTTTTAGTTTAAATCCATTCCATCTATTGATTCTTGATTTAAATTCTTGTGCTTTAGGGATCTTGGTAAGGAAGTCAGGTCCTAGGGCTGACATGGTGAAGATTTGGGCCTAATTTTTCTTGTAGTAGTCATAGGGTCTCTGTTCTAGTGCCTAAGTCTTTGAACCACAGTGAGTTGAGTTTTATGCCAGGTGAGAGATAAGGATTTAATTTCATTTTGCTTCATGAGATTTTTACAATTTCCCAGCACAATGTTTTGAATAAGCTATCTTTTCTCCAGTGGATATTTTTGGCACCTTTGTCACATATGAGATACCTGTATTTATGTAAATTTTTCTCTGTGTCTTTTTTGCTGTTCCATTGTTCTACATCTCTGTTTTGTTGCCAATTCCATGCTATTTTTATTAATATAACTCTGTGGTATATTTGATGTCTGGTATTGTGATGCCACCTGCCTCATTTTTCTTGCTAAGGATTGCTTTGGCTATTCTGGGTCTCTTATTTTTTTTCCAAATGAATTTCATATTCCTTACTCTAGTTCTATGAAGAATCTCTTTGGGATTTTAATAGGAATTGCATTAACTTTGTATAATGCTTTAGGTGACATCTTCAGGGGCAGCATCTGTGACAGAGTCTTGTGGTGGCTATGTGAGCAGTTGCATCACCCAGGAAAAAACTTCTGGGCATCTGCCATGAAAAACATTTAAAAAGTGACTAGTAGCATATGTTTCTAGTCATCAAGTCATGGCTAGGTTAAATCTCCTGGAACAAAAAAATAAATTTTTCATATGACTCTACAGAGTAATATCTTATATATTACTTACTATATGTGTGTGTGTTTAATTCACTGCATAAACAGATTTAAGTACAAATTCACATGATTATCTCAATGGAAGCATAAAATTCTTCTGATAACATCCAGCGACCATTCATCTTTAAAACTCTAGAGAAACTAGTGACAGAAGGAAATTTCTTCAACATTGTAAAAGCTGAATATGAGAAACCCAATGTTAACATTATAGTGAATGCAGAAAATTAAAGAATTTTCTCTAAAAAACAGAAAGAAAACAAGGATATAAACTCTCATGACTTCTATTCAACTGGAAATTCAAGCCAAAGAAATCAAGTAAGAGAAGAAATCTAATGAAATGCACATAGAAAAAAATAATTCACTTGTCTCTGTTTGATGATGACATAAACCTTAATTTAGAAGATTTAAATGTTACATTAGCAAATTTATAGAGTTGATAAATAAATTTACTAAAAGAGCTGGATATAAGAACAACATACATAAATCAATAACATTCTTATATTGTGAGATTTAACCTGTTACAAAAGAAATTGGAAAAAATATCTCAACCCTAAAAAATACTTGGGAAAAAATCTAACCTATGAGGTGAAAGACATCAATAATGAAAACCACAGAACACTGAATTTAAAAAAAAATGGAAGTAGATCTTAGGAGTTGGAAATACTTCTCACATCCTTGAATAAGCATGATTAATATTATCAAAATTGCCATAATACCTACAACAGTAAATAGACTCCATAAAATCCCAATCAAAATATCAATGGCATTCTTCAAAAGATACACTGACAAAAAAGCAGTTCTAAAATTCTTTTGGACAATTAAGAGACATAGAATATCCAAAGAACCCTGAATGAAAAAAAGAATGCTGAAAGTATCACAATACCAAATAGCTAATTATGTTGTAGAACTTTTGTATGCAAACTGCATTACCAAAACAGACCTTAAGACCAGTGGAATAGAAAATAAAGAAAAATTCACATAGATACAGTGACCTCATATGTGACAAAGGTGCCAAAAACATGTTGGAGGAAGGAGAGACTTTTTAATAAATGATGCTAGGAAAATTAGATATCCCATATTTAGAAAAACTAAAACATGATTCCTAACTCTCACCCTGCACCAAAGACAATTCCAGTGGACCAAAGACTTAGGAATTAAACCAGAAACTCTATAAATTGTAGGTCCAACACTCCAACAAATAAAAGCATCAATTGCCTTAATAAGACTTCTAAAGCATAAGAAAAAAAGAACAAGAATCAATAAGTGGGATGAAATCAAATTTCAATGAGCCAATGAGATGGGACAAAAGGCAACATGATTGAAAAGAAGAGAGTAAGTGTAGACAAGTTTTCATGATAGCTATTCAGAATATTTCATGAATGTTATTCAGGTTTACAGCATTTGTTCTATTATGTAGAAGAGATCAACTCCTTGCTTAGAGTAAGACAGTGCAATATGCAATACTGTGGGTCCACCAGAGGTTGATGACCATGGATTTAGAGATCACATCAGTCTTTCTTGTCACTCCCTCCAGCAAAAATGAATTCTAGGATTCATTTTCTTAATTCCCATCTAAGATGAAGTGTAGGTTATACACAGAAACTTGAACTCTTAATACTTCTGAAGAATATTTGTTTTTACCCAACTGCTTTCCATCCATTCCTAACCTCACCCTTGTTCTTTAAACATAAAGTTTATGATTCTGATTTCTATATTGAAGAATAGACCTCACTGGGGAAAAAACATCTAATTTTAGATACATAATGGATACAGCAACAGCATCTATGTAAACTTGAATTCTAAGTATTATAAAAAATAATTTTCTTTTCCCACCCCTTTTCCACTATCCTTACTGCATGGTAAGGGTTGGGGACTGAGCTTATTGTTAGAGCACTTACTTAGTATGCTCGAAACCCTGGGCTTGATAATCCCCCCAAAAAAGTTATAACATGGTAATAAATCACTCTTTCCCTACCAATCAGAACAAATATAATTCAGAATTCATCTAAGTACAAATCTTTTATAAAAGTTGATAGCCAAAGAAAGCTGTTGACCAGAAAATCAAGTGACAATCTATATTTTAAAAGTTTTAAGCAGTGATGTACAAAAATATGATAATCACAGACATGTACCAAAATCAAGTTGGTTACACTTTGTCAATGTGCTCAGAGTTTATATAGAATAAAGTAATTATACACTTTAGAATATATAATTAAAACAGAAGCTTCTGTGAATAAAAAAATCCCATGATAAAATATATGGAAAGGAGAAAAATGGCTGTAAAACCCTCAAAAGTCATCATCAATTGTTCCTCCCTCAGAGACAAAGCTCAGCTGAGTTCCAGATCTTGTCTATTTTCTCTCAGCATGACCTTGAGGGTCTGTGTTCTACTTTCTATTTCCATATCATGGTCACAACATACCTAATTTGGAATAAATTCCTAGTTCATCTACATGCTTCTTATCTACCTCTCCCTATAGTTCATTGTCTCTACTTTTCCTGAAGCTATTATTGAAAGAAAAATTTGACCATGACAGTCCTTGTTTAAATAAACACTTTTTATTTCATGAGGTGTCCAGACTCCTTGAATGGATATCTCATGCTTTTTATAATCTGGTTCATCCTATCTTTTCAAATCCTATTTTTAAAATAAATCATTACATATTGACCCTTCTTATCTGTCACAATTTCCCAACAAAACATACACATTCCTATCTCTGAGTTTATGGCATGAAATTTCCTCTGCTTAGAATACTCTTTGTTCATAGGCTCATTTTCAAATTGACAAATTTCTACCCTTCTTTCAAGGACAATCTGAAGTGCTCTGAAGACTTAATGATTTGCAGAACACATACTTGTTGCCCATTTTATTCATTACAACACTTTATATGTATCCCTAGTAGAGAACTCTAGTCATCCAAAAGACATAATATGCAGTCACCTGAATTATGTCAAAGATCAAAGTGCACCAGGAAAAACTGTCCTTTCAATAAAATGTGCTAGGACAATTGCTACATTAAAGAAGATGTTTGTAAGACATAAAACTGACAAAGTTCCTTTATGTAGAATTTAAAGAATTCCCATAAATCAGTAAGGAAAAGGTACAAAAACCAGTAGGAAATAGACAACAGGCTTGGGCAATTAATCTACAAAAAAGGATACCTAAATGGCCAACAAACACATTTAAAAGTGTTCAACTTAGACAATTAAATGCAAAATAAAATCACAAAGAGACCACTATTTTACCAGAAAAGTTAAAATTGAAAAATAAAAAGAAAGTCTCAAAAATGGGCAATAATACCAATCAAAAATATGATTCATTGTTGTTGGAAGTATAAATCAGTACAACAACTTTGGAAAACTGTTTCTGTATTTTCTAGGAAGGTTGAACATATATATCAAATATGATCCAATAATTCCACTCCTAGGAATGAAGTGCTTACATATGTTAAGCAAAAAAAAAAAATCACAGAAATGATTTTAGCACTATCTGATAATAGTAAAAACTGAATAGGATAAGAGTGTTGGGGGTGAGATCCAAGATGACAGACAAGAGGGAGGCTGCATTCCTTATTGCTCCATAACTCCGGTTTCAAGCAGTAGATATCTGTTTCTTGGTTCACCTCCCGATATTCTGACAACAGTCAGCAAACTGATCACTGACCGCCAATGCAGCACCAGCTGCGTACTGCTGCCTGGAAGTTCACTGTTACAGTACCTGCAGGTTTGATTACACGTGGCTGCCACCATTTTGAGAAAACAGCCAGGCCCCATAGGACCCCTGGCCAGACTGACTGAGCACAATTTTCAGGATTCCTCAGCATGACCGATCACTCCCTGTCTCTGGGGCCCTCACATCAACTGACTGCTCCCTGCCATCAGGACCATCACACCAACTGATCACTCCTTATTACCGGGAACTCAGACTGACTGATTGCACCCGGCATCCAGGATCCCACAACCACACCAAACACACCAGACCTCCAGCACCCCTGCCAGACCAACTGCATCCCATATCCACGACCTCCAGCTGACCATGTACACCGCTGAGCTGAAGTTCCCCATTTGCCAACACATTTCGAAGCCACAGCAGCCATCTTGGATAATCCTGGAAGCCAAAGCTCTGATATTTGGGTGGGGCAAATCCCATCTTGAGACCCCTACTGAAGGCTTGAAGTGAACTGTCAGGTACCTCTCATGAATCAGGCTACTGAACAATGGAAGGTTTCATTAATATATGATTGTTATACACTAGGTTTTCTTTTTTCTCCTTTTTAAAAAAATTTAAGTTTTTATTTCTTTACTTTTTGTGCTCTCTTTTCCTTTTGTTTACCTGTTCCCACAGAGTCTCTTTCTCACTTTTTGCATGCTAATATCCAATTTCTTCTGATTACGCTTTCACCCTTTCTATTTTCTAGAACTTCTGTATATTCTTTTTATATTCCATTAACAGCCACATTCTATATCCCTCTGCATTCTCTTTGTCCTCCATTAGAAACTTCAGACCTTATTGCAAAACTGTTTGTTTTACTGAAGATAATATTTGAACTCATTCTGTTTATTATGACAATATTTTTATTGTCCACATAGGAGTTATTTGGTCTAGGATTGCATAGTGTCTGAATTGGGCACTGCTAATATTGATCTTCCTTAAGGAAAGGGTTTTGGAAACCTATAGGGCCACTATAAGCCTATAGGGGGAAACCTGCAATACCCCAGATCTGCAATGCTAGAAGGGAAGATACATGAACAACATGTAAAAACAAGGGAAGAAAATAATCCAAACAAATTTAGATTCTATATTAATAGAATCCAATGACAGTATGTTAGAAGAAGCATCAGAAAAGGACTTCAGATTATACATTATTAACATGATTTGTGAAGCAAAGGATGAGATTAGAGAGCAAATGCAGGCAATGAATGTTAATACCAATAAGCTGAAAGAGCACCTGCAGGAAGCAAAAGATTATTTCAACACAGAGATAGAGATTCTCAAATTAAAACCAAACAGAAATACTTAAAATGAAGGAAACAATAAAACAAATAAAAACCTCAATGGAAAGAACACCAAAAGCCTAGACCACTTGGAAGACAGAACCTCAGAAAATAAAGACAAAATATTTAATCTGAAAAATGAAGTTGCCCAAACAGAAACATGGTAAGAAATCATAAACAGAATCTCCAAGAACTGTGGGACACCATGAAAAGACCAAATTTAAGATTTATTGGTATTGAGGAAGGCACAGAGATACAAACCAAAGGAATGAACAACCTATTCAATGAAATAATATTAGAAAATTTCCCAAACCTGAAGAATGAAATACAAAATCAAATACAAGAGGCTTACAGAACACCAAATGTACAAAATCACAACAGAATCACACTAAGGCACATTATAATGAAAACACCTAACATTCAAAATAAAGATAGGATTTTGGAGGTAACCAGAGAAAATCATCAAATTACATATGGGGGAGACCAATACAGATAGCAGCCAACTTTTCAACCCATACTTTAAAAACTAGAAGGGCCTGGACCAACATATTTCAAGCTCTGAAAGAACATGGTTGACAACCAAGAATCCTATACCCAGCAAAATGAACCTTCAGATTTGAAGATGAAATAAATTCCTTCCATGATAACAAAAACTTAAAAGAATTTACAAATAGAAAGCCTGCACTACAGAATGTTCTCAACAAAATATTCCATGAGGAGGAAATGAAAAACATTGTAGGTCAGCAAAGGGAGGAACTACCTTAGAGAAAAACCACTCAAAGGAGAAACCAAGCCAACTTAAAAATCAAAAATAAGCCAAATGATGGAAATACAAATCTTTTCTCAATAATAACTTTGAATGTTAATGGCCCAAATGCATCAATGAAAAGACATAGACTGGCAGAATGGAATAAAAAGAAGGATCCAACAATAAGCTGTCTGCAAAAGACTCATCTCATAGAAAAAGACATCCACAGACTAAAGGTGAGAGGATGGGAAAAAGCCTACCATGCTCATGGACTCAGTAAAAAAGTGGGGGTTTCCATTTTTATATCAGATAAAGTGGACTTCAAGCCAAAGTTAGTCAAAAGGGATAAAGAAGGACATTTCATACTGCTTAAGGGAAACATAAATTAGGAAGACATTACGATAGTAAATATTTATGCCCAAAACCATGGTGCATCCCTGTACATAAAACAAATCCTTCTCAATTTCAGGAATCACATAGACCACAACACAGTAATTCTGGGTAACTCTAATGTACTGCTGTCACCACAAGATAGATCTTCCAAACAAAATCCAATCAAAGAAACCATAGAAATCAATAACACAATCAATAACCTAGACTTAGTAGACATATATAAAATATTGCATCCATCAATGAGTGGATTCACTTTCTTCTCAGAAGCACATGCAACCTTCTCAAAAATAGACCATATGTTATGCCACAAAGCAGCCCTTAGGAAATGCAAAATAATAGAGATACTGCCTTGTGTTCTATCAGATCATAATGGACTGAGAGTAGAAATCAATGACAAAATAAAAAAGAGAAACTACTCCAACACCTGGAGACTAAATAATATGCTCTTGAGTGAAACATGGATAACAAAAAACATCACAGAGGAGATTAAAAAATTCTTAGAGGTCAATAAGAATGATGATACAACATATCAAAATCTCTGAGACACTATGAAAGTGGTACTAAGAGGAAAATTCATTGCATGGAGCACATTCCAGAAAAGAATGAAAAGTCAACAACTAAATAACCTAACATTACAGCTCAAAGCCCTAGAAAAAGAAGAACTGAATAACAGCAAAATAGTAGAAGACAGGAAATAATTAAAATCAGAGCTGAAATCAATGAAATCGAAACAAAAGAAACTATTCAAAAAATTGACAAAACAAAAAGTTGGTTCTTTGAGAATAAACAAAATAGACACACCCTTAGCCACACAAACAAAGAGAAGGAGAGAGAAGACTCAAATTACTAAAATACATGATGCAAAAGGAAATATCACAACAGACACTACTGAGATACAGAACATAATGGGAACCTACTTTGAAAATCTGTATTCCAACAAAATAGAAACTACCAAAGACATTGACAAATTTCCAGAGACATATGCTCCTCCCAAACTGAATTAGGAGGACATACACAATTTAAACAGATCGATATCAAGCAAAGAAATAGAATACATTAAAAATATACCATCCAAGAAAAGCCCAAGACCAGATGGATTCTCAGCCGAGTTCTACAAGACCTTCAAAGAAGAACTCATTCCAACACTTCTCAAAGTATTCCAGGAAATAGAAAATGAGGTACCCTACTGAACTAATTTTATGAAGCTAATATCACCCTCATACCCAAACCAAGAAAAGACACATCAAGGACAGAAAATTTTAGACCAATATCCTTGATGAATGTAGATGCAAAGATCCTTAACAAAATATTGGCAAACCGTATCCAAAACATATTAAGAAAACTGTGCACCATGATCAAGTGGGGTTCATCCCTAGAATGCAAGGATGGTTCAACATTCATAAATCAATAAACATAATCCAACACGTCAATACACTTAAGGATAAGAATCATATGGTTATTTCAATTGACACAGAAAAAGCGTTCTACAAAATACAACACCCCTTACTCCTCAAAACACTAGAAAAATTAGGGATAGTAGGAACATACCTGAACATTGTAAAGGCTATTTATGCTAAACCCATGGCCAACATAATTCTTAATGGAGAAAACCTGAAACTATTCCCTTTAAAAACAGGAAAAAGACAGGGATGTCCTCTTTTACCACTTCCATTCAACATTGTCCTTGAAACTCTAGCCAGAGCAATTAGGCAGACCAAAGAAATTAAAGGGATACAAATAGGAAAAGAGGAACTTAAGCTGTCACTATTTGCTAATGACATGATTATATATTTAGAGGATCCAAAGACCTCCTCTAGAAAACTTCTAGACCTCATCAATGAATTCAGCAAAATAGCCAGCTATAAAATCAACATGCATAAATCTAAAGCACTTTTATACGCAAGCGATGAAACATCTGAAAGGGAAATGAGGGAAACCACCCCATTTGCAACAGCCTCCAAAAAAAAAAAAAAAAAATACTTGAGAATCAATCTAACCAAAGAGGTAAAAGATCTTTACAATAAAAACTACAAAACATTGAAGAAAGTAATTAAAAAAGACCTTAGAAAATGGGAAGATCTCCCTTGTTCTTGGATAGGCAGAATTAATATTGTCAAAATGGCAATACTACCAAAAGTGCTATACAGATTTATTGCAATTCCAATTAAAATCCCAATGATATACCTTACAGAAATAGAACAAGCAATCATGAAATTCATCTGGACTAATAAGAAACCCAGAATGGCTAAAGCAATCCTTAGGAGGATGAATGAAACAGGGTGTATCACAATACCAGAACTTCAACTATACTACAAAGCAATAGTAACAAAAACACATGGTATTGACACCAAAATAGACAGGTAGATCAATGGTACAGAATAGAGGACATGGACACAAATCCAAATAAATACAATTTTCTAATACTAGACTAAGGTGCCAAAAATATTCAATGAAGAAAAGATAGTCTCTTCAACAAATGGTGCTGGGAAAACTGGAAATTCATATGCAACAGAATGAAATTAAACCCTATCTCTAACCCTGCACAAAAATCAACTCACAATGGATCAAGGACCTTGAAATCAGACCAGAGATCCTGCATCTTTTAGAAGAAAAAGTAGATCCAAATCTTCACCTTGTTGACTTAGGATCAGACTTCATTAACAGGACCCCCATAGCACAAGAAATAAAAGCAAGAATCAATGACTGGGATAGATTCAAACTAAATAGCTTTCTCTCAGCAATGGAAACTATCAACAATGTGAAGAGAGAGCCTACAGAGTGGGAGAATATCTTTGCCACTCATACTTCAGATGGAGCACTAATTTCCAGATTATATAAGAAACTCAAAAAACTCTACATGAAAAATACAAATAACCCAATCAACAAATGGGCTAAGGATATGAACAGACACTTCACAGAAGAAGATCTACAAGCAATCAACAAACATCTGAAAAAAATGTTCAAAATCTTTAGTAATAAGAGAAATGCAAATCAAAAAACTACACTAAGACTCCATCTCACCCCAATTAGAATGGCAATTATCAAGAATACAAGCAACAATAGGTGTTGGAGAGGATGTGGGGGAAATGCTACACTCATACATTGCTGGTGGGGCTGCCAATTAGTGCAGTCACTCTTGAAAGCAGTGTGGAGATTCCTTAGAAAACTGGGAATGGACCTACTATTTGATCCAGCTATCCCACTCCTCAGTCTATACCCAAAGGACTTAAAATCATCATACTACAGAGATACATCAATGTTCATAGCTGCTCAATTCACAATAGCCAGACTGTGGAACCAACCTACATATCCTTCAATTGAGGAATGGATAACAAAACTTTGGCATATATATACAGTGGAATATTACTCAGCTATAAAGTATAATAAAATTATGGCATTTGCAGGCAAATGGATGCAATTGGAGAATATCATGTTAAGTGAGATAAGCCAATCTCAAAAATCCAAAAGGCAAATGATCTCACTGATAAACGGATGATATCACATAATGTGGGGTGGGAGGGGGCAAGAATTGAGGAAGGAGTGACTGTATAGAGAGAAAAGAGAAGTGGGAGTGGTGGGGGTGATGGAAAAATAATGGAGTGAATCAGACATCATTACTGTATGTAAATGTATAAATATTCAAATGGTATGCTGTTATTCCACATACAAACAGAAAAAACATGTATCCCATTTGTTTACAATAAAAATTAATTAAAAAAATAAAAATAAAAAAGTATAAATCACCAAATAAATAGACTTAAACATAAGAACTACAGGATTATCTCAGTAAAAAAAAGTTATGAAGTCCATCACACATTCATGTTAAAAATAGGCAACTAGTGATAGAAGGAACATACCTCAATATTGTAAAAGTTATATACATCAAAACCAAGGCCAACATCATTCTAAATATACAAGAAAAGAAAGAATTACTATGAAATTTGAATAATACAGGTATGCCATCTTTCACCACTTCTATTCAACATAGTCCTTGAAACTAGTCAGAAAAAGGAGGCAGAAGAAAGAAATTAAAGGGATATGAAATGGAAAAACAGAGATTGATCTATTTCCTGATTACATGATCATATATTTGAAAACTTAAAAAAAAAACTCTATATCCAAAGGCATTAAAATCAGCATACTATCACAGCAGCTTAAGAGGCAGAGTCAGGAGAATCACAAGTTCAAATCCAGCCTCAACAATTTGGTGAGGCCCCCCAAATTCTGTAAGACCCTGTCTCTAAATCAAATACTAAAAAATGTAGCTAGTGACATAGATCAGTGGTTAAGTATCCATGGGTTCAATCACTGGTATCAAATGAAAAAATCATCATTCTACAGTGATGCAGGTCAATTCACAATAGCTAAGTCATGGAACCTACTGAGGTGCCCTTCATCAGCTGAAAGGAAAAAGAAAATGTGCTATAAATACACAATGGAATATTACTCAGTCATAAAAAGAATGACATTCTGATATTTGCCAGTAAATGAACAGATCTTAGCATGGACTCTTATATTAAGTAAAATAAGTCAATCCCCAAAAACCAGGTTTAGTGTTCTTTCTGACATACGGATGAAGACACACAAGAAAGTAGGGGGAAAGAGAAGTAGTTAGTGAATTAGACAAAGGGGATAGAAGGGAAGGGAAATGTAATTACATATATATACAACACAGTGAATCTATACATCATGTACAATCACAAGACTGGGATCCCAAGTACAATATGACATACTCTGTGTTTCTATAAATATGTCAAAATATACTCTATTGCCATGCATATCTAAAAAGATTAAAAAACACTCTGCCAGAAAACTTCTTGAACTCATAAATGAATTATGCAAAAAACCACAAATCAATTGCTTTATTATATATCAATGACAGATCAGCTGAAAGTGAAATTAAGAAATCTACCCCATTTACAATAACTCAAAAAATACTTGGGAATCAATCTAACAAAAGAGCTGAAAGGCCTCTTCCAATGAAAAGTACAGAGTTCTAAAGAAAGAAATTGAAGAACTTAGAAGATGTACATGAGTAAACAGAATTAATAGTCACCAAATGGTTACATTACAAAAATCTCTATAAAGATTTAATGCAATTCCTAACCAAATTCCAGAGGCAAAGAAGAAGAAAAACCAGTTATTAATTTCATTTTGAAAAATAAGAGACTCCAAATAGCAAAAGCAATCTTTTACAAAAAGAAAGCAAAGCAAGATACATCAAAATACCAGAACTTCAGTTATACTACAGTTATAATCACAAAATCATCATGAAGATCAATGAAGTAGAATAGAAGGTACAGAGAGAAAAGCACAGAAGTAGGATTATTTCATAGTGGACAAAGACACTGAAAACATACAATGGACAAAAGATAGCATCTTCAAAAAATGGTGCTGGAAAAAATGAAAATCCACTTGTAGTTAATGAAAATTAACCCCTATCTCTCACATTGCAAAAAAACTAAACTCAATGTGGACAAGAGACCTAGGTATTATACTAGAGATGCTGCTCATACTAGAAGAAAATATAGGCTCCACATTCCATCAAGTTGACATAGGAACCAACTTCTTCAACAAGATTCCTCAAGTGCAATAATTAAATTTTAAAAAAATCAATACATGAGATAATATCAAACTAAAATCTTCTTCACAGAGAAAAAAATCAAGAGAGGGAAGAGAGACTACAGAATGGGAGAAAATCTTTACCATCTGCACTTCAGATAAGGCATTAATTTCCAGAGGATAAAAGAACTCACTGAAGAAAAAAATAACACAATTAATAGGCAAAGGAATTAACAGATACTACCCTAACGAGGAAATTTGAATGGTCAACAAATATATGAAAAAAACATTCAACATCTCTACCAATTAGAGAAATACAAATCAAAAGTACAGGGTGATTTCACCTCACTCCAGGAAGAATGACAATTATCAAGAACAAAAATAAGAATAAATTTTGGTGAGGATGTGGATAAAAGGTATAATCATGTATTTCTGGGGACTGTAAATTGATACAACCATTCTATAAAGGAGTATGGAGATTTCTCACAAGATCTGAGAATAGAATCACAATCTGATGCAGTTATCCATTCCCTGGTACATACCCCAAGGAGTTAAAATCAGCATACTATTGAGAGAGCCACACTGATATTAACATCAATCAATGCAAATATCAATCATTTAGCTGTGGAACCAACTGGGGTGCCCTTCAACAGGTGAATGAATAAAGAAAATATATATATACACAATGGAGCATTACTTAGCCATAAAGAATGGCTTTCTGGCATTTGCCAGAACATTGATGGATCTAGAGACTATCATGCTAAGTGAAAGTAGCCATTCTCCAAAATCCAAAGGTCATATGTTTTCTCTCATATATGGAAGCTAACCCACAATGGAGGAGTGGTAGAAGTTCAGTAGATTAGGAATGGGGGGAAGGTAGATGTATAGGAAAAGAAAAAATTGAATGAATCTGACATAATTTTTATATGTACATACATGAAAACTTAACAGTGAACTCCATCATTATGTACATCCACAAGAATGGGGTACTGGTGGTTTCAAGATGGCGGACTACAGTGTGGCTGCATTTCATGTTTCTCCAGGACTCAGAATTCAAAAGAGGAGATATTGAGAGACTTGGGACCAACTCAAAGCCACCGGGTGAGTCTCTCTGATAGGGGAGGCATCTCAGATGGAGCGGTGGTCCCGGAACACAGGGAACTTTGTGAAGTAGAGTTGCCCAGCGAGACAACCCTCCCCCCACTGGAGCAGTGAACACGGAGAACTGGGAGCTTTGCAGAGGAAGCCACTCAGCATAGCGCTTGGTTTCAGAGTAACCCACAGGGCTTCGGCACCTGCCCAGAGGAGGGGCTGCATAGGCAGGTGATTAGGTGCAGAGCAGGGTCCCAGGACCTAGGTGGCTTCTCGGTGGAAGAGCTGCAGAGATAAACTGAGGGGTGGAGCAAAGGTCCAGGACTGTTGGCAGATTCTCTGAGGAGAGGCAGCCTAAGGAGACTCGTCTCCAAAGGGTGAGGCTCCCAGGCCCAGGAGGTAGGTCTGGACCACTGAGAACATTGCAGAGGAAGACTGCCCAGCCCAGGTGGCAAGATACCCCTCTCCCTGCTGAAGCAGTGAACACGGACAGCTGGGAACTTTGCAGAGGAGGCCGCTCAGCACAGTGCTTGGTTTCAGAGCAACCCACCAGGGCTCTGGTGGCTGCCCAGAGGAAGAGCTGGGTGACGAGCTGTTTGGACTCAGAGCAACCTCCTGAACAACAGGGGAGGTGCTGCCCTGAGGAGGAGGAGGTGCACAGTGAGTTGCTTGGTCTCCAAGAGACCACACAGAACACTGGGTGGCTGCCTGGAGGAAGAGGCATGTGGCGGGTCTCTGGGGCTTGGAGCATCTGTACGAGGCTCCAGGTGGCTGCTCAGAGGAAGGGTCACATAGTCAGGCGATTAGGTGAAAGCACGGTCTGGGAACCTAGGCGGCTTCTTGGTGAAAGAGCTGCACAGAGACAAGCTGAGGGGTGGAGCGAAATTTCCAGGACTGCGGGCAGCTTCTCTGAAGAGGGGAGTCTAAGGAGACTCATCTGTGAAAGGCAAGGCTCCCAGGTCCAGGAGGTAGGTCTGGGTCCCTGGGAACATTGCCTGGAAAGGCTGCCTTGCCGAGGCAGTAGTTGTGGATTCAGGGGGAACATCCAGGAGGGGAACTGACCAGCGAGACCTCCCCACCGGGTGAGTCTTCCCTATAGGGTGAGGTTTTCCCACAAGGATGGTAAAACCAGAGACATTGTCACAAACAGGCCTTGCCTCAGCCTGCAGCCTAGTTCCCCTTTGGTTGACCATTGGTCAACAAATGGAGGCACCTCTGCCCACTAGCAGCGAATACACCCCACCTGAGGGTCACCAACCCTAGAGAGGCAGCTTCCATGGGGAGCACCGCATTATCAACTTCCTCCAAGACTTCAAGCTACTGAAGGCTAAGAGGGGATATACTAGCAATCTTCAGGGACATTATAAGTCAAGAGAGGAAATCTGCAAAATCTCAGCAGTCCACTGATACCTGAACAATATGAAAGCAAGGAAAGAAAATGCGTCAAACAAATCTAGATGTTACATCAATAAAATCCAATGAGAGCATGGCAGAAGAAATGTCAGAAAGGGAGGTCAGAATGTACATAATTAAAATGATAAGGGAAGCAAACGATGAAATGAAAGAGCAAATGTAGGCAATGAATGATCACACCAATCGACAGTTAAAACAGCAAATACAGGAAGCAAAAGACCATTTCAATAAAGAGTTAGAGATATTGAAAAAAAAAACAAACAAACATAAATCATTGAAATGAAGGAAACAATAAACCAAATTAAGAACTCCATAGAAAGCTTAACCAATAGGATAGGACACCTGGAAGACAGAACCTCAGATATTGAAGAAAAAATATTTAACCTGGAAAACAAAGTTGAACAAACAGAGAAGATGGTAAGAAATCATGAACAGAATCTCCAAGAACTATGGGATATCATGAAAAGGTCAAATTTAATATTTATTGGGATTGAGGAAGGCTTAGAGAAATAAACCAAAGGATTGAACAATCTATTCAATGAAATAATTTCAGAAAATTTCCCAAATCTGAAGAATGAAATTCAAAATCAAGTTCAAGAGGATTATAGGACTCCAAATACACACAATTACAACAGACCCACACCAACAAGCAATATAATGAAAATACCTAACATACAAAATAAAGATAGAATTTTAAAGGTTGTGAGAGAAAATAACCAAATTACATTCAGAGGGAAAACCAATACGGATATGAGCACATTTTCCAATCCAGACCTTAAAAGCTAGAAGGGTATGGAACAACATTTTTCAAGCCCTGAAAGAAAATGGATGCCAACCAAGAATCTTATATCCAGCAAAACTTAGCTTCAGATTTGACAATGAAATAAAATCCTTCATGATAAAGAAAAGCTAAAAGAATATACAAAAAGAAAGCCAGCATTACACACATTCTCAACAAAATATTCCATGAGGAAGAGATGAAAAACAAAGACACAAATCAGCAAAAGGAGGAGCTATCCTAAAGGAACTCTCAAATAAATAGGAACCAAGTAATGGCAAAAATAAATAAATAAATAAATAAATAAATAAATAAATAAATAAATGAATAAATAAATGAGTCCAATGACCGGAAGTACAAATCATATCTCAGTAATAACTCTGAATATTAATGGCTTGAATTCATTAATCAAAAGACGTAGACTGGCAGATTGGATCAAAAAGACAGATCCAACAATATGTTGCCTAAAAGAGACTCATCTCATAGAAACAGATACCCATAGACTAAAGGTGAAAGGATGGGAAAAAACATACCATGCACAAAGACTCAGTAAAAAAGCTGGGGTATCCATCCTCATTTCAGATAATGTGCACTTCAAGCCAAAGTTAGTCAGAAGGGATAAAGAAGGACATTTTATACTGCCTAAGGGAACCATAAATCAGCAAGACATAACAATCATAAATATATATGCCCCAAACAGTGGCTCATCCATGTACATCAAACAAATCCTTCTCAATCTCATAAACCAAATAGACCATAATACAATAATAATAGGTGGTTTTAACACGCTTCTCTCAACAATGGACAGATCTTCCAATCAAAACTTGAACAAAGAAAGCATAGAACTCAATAACAATCAATAATTTAGACTTAATGGACATTTATAGAATATACTATCCAACAAAGAGCGAATAAACTTTCTTCTCAGCAGCACATGGATCCTTTTCTAAAATAGACATTATATTATGCCTCAAAGCTAATGTTAGCAAATACAAAAAGAGACAATACCTTGCATTCTATCAGATCATAATGGATTGAAATTACAAATAAATGAAAGAGTAAAAAACAGAAATTAATCCAACACCTGGAGATTAAACAATATTCTATTATATGATGAATGGATAACAGAAGACATTAGGCAGGAAATTAAAAAATTCTTAGAGGTAAATGAGAACAAAGGAACCTCATATCAAAATCTCTGGGACACTATGAAAGCAGTACTTAGAGGAAAATTTATTTCATGGAGCTCATTCAAAAAAACAAGTAAAACTCAACAAATAAATGACCTAACACTACAGCTCAAAGCCCTAGAAAAAGAAGAACAGACCAACAACAAAAGTAGTAGAAGACAGGAAATAGTTAACTCAGAGTTGAAATCAATGAAATTTAAACAAAAGAAACAATACAAAAAACTGACAAAATAAATAGTTGGTTCTTCCAAAAAAATAAACAAAATTGATAAACCCTTGGCCACACTAACAAAGAGAAGACAAGAGAAAACCCAAAACAAAAATTTGGAAAGAACAAGAAAATATCACAACAGACAGGATTAAAATACAAAACATAATTAGAAGCTATTTTGAAAATCTATACTCCAACAAAATAGAAAATTTTGAAGGTATGAACAAGTTTCTAGAGACATATGAATTGTCTAAACTAAACGAAGAGGGTATACACAATTTAAGTAGACCAATATCAAGTAATGAAATAGAAGAAGTCATCAAAAGCCTACCAATAAAAAAAAAGTCTAGGACCAGATGCATTCTCAGCCGAGTTCTACAAAACCTTTAAAGAACAGCTCATTCCAATACTTTTCAAAGTATTCCATGAAATAGAAAAGGAGGGAACTCTCCCAAACTCATTCTATGAAGCCAATATCACCCTGATACGTACACCAGACAGAGACACATGGAGGAAAGAAAATTTTAGACCAATATCCTTAGTGAAAATTGATGCAAAAATTCTCAACAAAATTTTAGCAAATTGCATACAAAAACATATTAAAATGATAGTGCACCATGATCAAGTGGGTTTCATCCCAGGGATGCAAGGTTGGTTCAACATTCGGAAATCAATAAATGTAATTCACCATATCAATAGACTTAAAGTCAAGAATCAAATGATTATTTCAATAGATGCAGAAAAATAATTGATAAAATATAGCACCCCTTCATGCTCAAAACACTAGAAAAAATAGGGATAATGGGAACATTCCTTAACATTGTAAAGGCCATATATGCTAAGCCTATGGCTAATATCATTCTAAATGGTGAAAAACTGAAAGCATTCTGCCTTAAAACTGGAACAAGGCAGGGATTCCCTCTTTCACCACTCCTATTCAATATCGTCCTTGAAACTCTAGCCAGAGCAATTAGACAGACCAAAGAAACTAAAGGGATATGAATAGGAAAAGAAGAATTCAAACTATCCCTATTTGCTGATGATATGATTATATACTTAGAGGAACCAGGAAATTCCACCAGAAAACTTTTAGAACTCATAAGTGATTTCAGTAAAGTAGCAGGATATAAGATCAATGCTCATAAATCTAATGCATTTTTATCCATAAGTGATGAATCTTCAGAAAGAGAAGTTAGGAAAACTACCCCATCCACAATAGCTTTGAAAAAATAAAATACTTGGGAATCAATCTCACAAAGGAGGTGAAAGACCTCTACAATGAGAACTACAGAACACTAAAGAAAGAAATTAAAGAGAACCTTAGAAGATGGAAAGATCTCCCATGTTCTTGGATAGGCAGAACTAATATTGTCAAAATGGCCATACTTTCAAAAATGCTATCAAGTTACAATGCAATTCCAATTAAAATCCCAATGATATACCTTACATAAATAGAGCAAGCAATCATGAAATTCATCTGAAAGAGTAAGAAACCCCAAATAGCTAAAGCAATCCTTCACAGGAAAAATGAAACTGGGGGTATCACAATACCAGAACTTCAAATATACTACAAGGAAATAGTAACAAAAACAGCATGGTATTGGTACGGAAATAGACAGGTAGATCACTGGTACAGAATAGAAGACATGGACGCAAACCCAAGTAAATACAATTTTCTCATACTACACAAAGGGGCCAAAAATATGCAATGGAGAAAAGATAGCCTCTTCAACAAATGGTGCTGGGAAAATTGGAAATCCATATGCAACAGAATAAAACTAAACCCATATCTCTCACCATGCAGGAAACTAAACTCAAAATGGATTAAGGACCTCAGAATCAGACCAGAGACCCTGCATCTTATAGAAGAAAAAGTAGGTCCAGATCTTCAACATGTCAACTTAGGACCAGACTTCCTCAACAGGATGCCCATAGCACAAGAAATTAAAGCAAGAATCAACAAGTGGGATAGATTCAAAATAAAAAGCTTTCTCTCAGCAAAGGAAACTATCAACAATGTGAAGAAAGAGCCTACAGATTGGGAGAAAATCTTTGCCAATCATACTTCACATAGAGCACTAATCTCCAAAATCTATAAAGAACTAAAAAAACTCAACACCAAGATTACAGATAACCCAATCGACAAATGGTCTAAGGAAATGAACAGACACTTCACAGAAGAAGACCTATAAGCAATCAACAAACATATGGAAAAATGTTCAACAACTCTAGTAATAAGAGAAATGCAAATCAAAACCACCCTAAGATTCCATCTCACCCCAATTAGAATGGCGATTATCAAGAATACAAGCAACAACAGGTGTTGGCAAGGAGTGCAAAAAGGCACACTCATGCATTGCTGGTGGGGTTGCAAATTAGTGCAGCACTCTAAAAGCAGTACGGAGATTCCTTAGAAACGTTGGAATGGAACTACCATTTGACCCAGCTATCCCACTCCTTGGCCTATAGCCAAAGGACTTACAATCAGCATACTACAGCGATACAGCCACATCAATGTTCATTGCTGCTGAATTCACCATAGTCAGATTGTGGAACCAACCTAGATGCCCTTCATTTGATGAATGGATAAAGAAACTGTGGTATATATATACAATGGAATATTACTCAGCCATAAAGAATGATAAAATTATGGCATTTGCAGGCAAATGGATGAAATTGGAGAATATCATGCTAAGTGAGATATGCCAATCTCAAAAAAACAAAGAAAGAATATTCTCGCTGATAAGTGGATGATGACACATAGTGGGGAGTGGGAGGAGTTAGTTTTATGGTTAGAGTTTGGGTTCGGAAGGGGGGCAAGAATGGGGGAAGAAAGGACTGTATAGAGGTAAAAGAGGGGTGGGAGGGGTAGGGGGAAGGGAAAAAATAACAGAATGAATCAACCAACATTACCCTATGTAAATTTATGATTGCACAAATGGTATGCCTTTACTCCATGTACAAACAGAGAAGCAACATGTATCCCATTTGTTTACAATAAAAAAAAGAATGGGGTACTAGTAAGAATAACATTTCTTCCTTTCTTATATCATCATATAAAAATGGATCATACTGTTCTGTATAACTCAACAAAATTATTAAAATAAAAAATAATAGGCTCCATATTTGTTTTAATATGTCAAAACAGAGTGTACTTCTTTTATAACTAGAAAGAAAAAAATTTAAAAAAATAACAGAAATTTGATTTTGTGTACAGAGTGGCAGAAGTAAAATTGAGAGTAGTGTAGGAGGAAAAATTAAAGTATATCTGAGATATCTTATAACTGGTTTTGATTTCAAAGTCCAATGTCAACACTGAAATGTTTTGGATACCTTTTGTCTCTCTGCAGACAGAAATATTACACATCCTAAAATGAACCATGTATCTTGCTCCAAAATGACAAGATGGTACATATAAGATGCACTTCTACCTTTAATACATGCTAGTACAAAAACAGATTCACAGACCAGGTTTACTTCTAGTCTACTATTCACTTGTTCTTTTAATTCTCTGTCAGACTTTATGCTGGCTGACTGCCTGAGGATGCTACTTTGTAAGGGGACCATTCTTTTTTATAAAATAAAACATGTCCTTTGGAGAAGTAAAGGAGAATTATGTCATTTCAAATATACAATCAAGGGAACAGACATTTGCCTTCTTTGCCTGCCAGGGGCCAATTTAAAAATAGTGAGGTCCTGGAGCCACAGAGGTGGCTACAAGTGTTCCAGTCAATTTTAAGAGCACAGTGTGGTGATGGTCAGGGACTGGAGCACTGTGGGGTGGAAGAGATACTGGCCAATTGACACAAATTTTCAACTAGACAAAAGGAAGAAGTTCAGGTGATTTATTATATAGCACTGGTGAGTATACTTAATAATAACATTTTATTTTTGAAAATTCCCAAGAGTTGATTTTAAGTATTCTCCAATTTCTTCTTCTTCTATTTGTATGACTTCTGTCTGCAATGTTGAAAAGGAAAATGTTTTGGAGATAAGCAGTCCATGAGATTTGAAAGTCAGTTATGCCACTTATTTTCTGCATTCTGCAGTTGTTTTTCCTTTTTATAAAATTTTTAAGGTAAGAATGTTGATGATAATAATAACTGCCCCTTAAATTATGAAATATAAAATAATAAAATAACCATCATAATGTCTGCCAAATATGAATTACAACATAACATAAAATGTCATCCATCTATTATAAAATCTGAAGGATACTGTATATTCAATAAAGAATTTTTATCATTGTTTTTATCTATCAGGGGGTGAAAATACAAACTCAGTGGTTTTTATCAGACCCATTCTACATACAAAGAATAACTAAATCCAAGAGAATGTATCTTGATGAATAAATTCTGGAAATGAATATAAACCAGATTTTAAAACCTCAGAAAACATAAGATTGATAAGTCTCTAATTTTCCAGTGATAAAAAGAGATTTTAAAAACTGTGTGTAGTTTGAGAAAGGATATGTGAGGGTCAGTGTTGATTCTTTGACTGCAGAGTAAATTCTAATTTATCTAAGTAGGTTTGTGTTGTTTTATCTTCAAGTAGACTAAATTATTTCTTTCTATGGTTCTGCAATTGCTAAATAAGAGTCAATTATTTTATTTTTGAAGTAAGAATAAAATGTTCAGCTAATGCCAGTGGTGTCTATCATTTTTCTACTGGTGAATATTTTTCAGTACAGAAAACCCCCCTCCCAAATGCCTTTACCCATAGTTTATAGGCTAGGCCAAGACATACCAGACAGGTTTTGGTATGTCATTTGCCATCCTCACAAATGTCTGCTAAAGGCACTCAAAATAGTTGTCCTGGCTTTTGAGATTTTGCTGACATAGGCAATGTGTCTAAATTATTGCTCAATCTACAACAACAGGCACAGTTTATGATAGATCTTCTAAGAACATTCCAAACTGAATCTCAGAAGAATTGAGAAAATGAGAAAAACTAGTGAAATTCACATATCATTATTTCCAAAATATCTATTTTAGAATATGTTTATTACAGTATGTAAAGGATGCAAAATTCTTATAGATGTATTTTCTTAACAAAAATCCCTATTAAATTATAATATAATATATTATAAATGATGGGGTAATTTATTTTATGTTTATTTTTTTTTAACTCAGGAAATAAAATTTTACTGTATGAAATTTACATTTATTATGTATGGTGAAAAGTACAGCCAAAGATCTTTTGCCCATCCTTTTCCTAATGCATTCTTGCAAAATTACATTTTTATATAGATTATTAACAGTTGTTTTTATAGTTGTGCTGGCAGCAAGTGTGTAAATAAGGTACAGAACATAAAACATATCAAAACAGTGAGGGGAGACCACTGCCAAAGAGTAATCTCCAAGAACTTGGGATTTTACATGACAAGGTAGGTGTTGTAGGGTGATTATTCTGTAAACAAAATTTGATGATCTGAAGCCATTCATTAAGATACTCGACAAGACCTAATGTGTCTGTCATATTGTCCCTCTCAGAAAGAAATTTCAGCAGAATAGCCATTTGGATTTCTTTAGAAGAGCTTTCATTATAGAGTGTATTTGTGATCCCTCCTCCTGGAACATGAACACAAAACTCAGAATTATCCATGTGAGGGATACATGAACTTTTTTCCATTTCTTGCCAGTTAAGGGTCTCTATTTTATTTTGAATCCTTCTGTGCATAGAAGGTGTAAGCAAGTACCGGAAGAGATTGCTGTGCAACTGGAGATTATTGTGCTGGTAGGACTGACTGCTTGAAAAGACAATGACTTTAGCACAGTCACTGCTTTGCACCCAGGAAAGCAGCTTTTCACAGAATGACTTGGATATATACTTGTTAAAAATGGATCTTAACTGAAGAACCACAGCTTCCTTGAAGGCAATAAGTATATTTCAGCATTTGTACTGAGCTCTGTTGAATTTTCTTCTGCAGTTGCATATGAATTTTTTCCAACCATTGGCACCAGGCAATCAGTATAGAAGTAGTCAATCTTATGCATCTTCAATGTGGAAATGATCAGATCTATTGTAAACTGACCAACATTTCCAATGGACACTGCTGGCATCAGGAGAGTGAAGCACTTCAGGTCTGGCACCCAGTCCCTGCAGGGAACAAACATGATTGTGGTGGGCCAGGAGAGAACCTGGCTTCCAGAGGCTCAGACAGGAACTGGTGCCTCTGCCTCACCAATACCTGGAGCATATTTTGTGTTTCTTTTGGCAAATATAATTGAATTGTTGACTTGAATATGCTGCTAACATTTCAAAGGTAAAAGAAAGTCTCTCTAATTGAAGAAAAATGACTTTAAGCATGCTACATGCCCACACATATATTTTTCCCATTTAAAAAATAAGACAAATCATGTAAAAATGCTGAAGACTGACTTAGGCCAGTTAAATAATGGGGAAAAAACAATGTGAGAAAAATAAAGGGAAGGATAATAAAAAGAGGAGGGGAAGGTGAGAGGAAAAACAGAAGAGGTATTTTTTCTATTAAGCCATTCTAGAGAAACAAGGAATGTTTTATTACTTGATGTCTCACTCTACTACTGAGAATAGAGATAAAGAGCTAATTTTCTGGATTAATTTTATTCTTCCTTTGCAATTGAAAAATCTCTCACATATCTTTCTGGTACCAAATTTTAGAAAGTATGTTGAGAACAGTCTGGACAGGCTACAAATATGAGTGAAAATAGCCTGTTTATGGTGACATGACTGATGGTAGTAAAGGGAGCAAGAATAATGGTGATGAAGATAAAAGAAGGTATAAGAATAAAAAAACAGTCACCAGACAGGAACAAAGCATCAAAGTCAATTAGAAGAAATTAAACCACATTAACTCATTTAAAAGGAGGGAAGTAAAACTAGGGCCAAGAACATGTTGCACAGTGCTTTACACTGTGTCAGGAAGGGGTTATGTGGGAAAGGTGTCCTTAAAAAAATAGGAGGAGTTAAGGAAAATGAACTAGGACAGATCCATAATATATAGGCATGTGCTAAATGATTAAATGAGTGAAATAAATTAACAAATACCAATGTAGGAAACTTCATGAAATGAAACATTATCTTTGAGGATCAACAGATTCTGATGAGGCACCTGGATTTATTTATTAGTACTTTATTTCCTTGCAAAATGACTTATTTTTAATGTTGATTGTTAAAACACTCCATTCCACTCAATAATGGTGTTCTTCCAGAAATCTCTGGGAATTTAGTTCACCCAGCCCTATTTATCATAGAGAGTTATGACAAATGTATCTTTCTTAAAAGCTGATGTGCTGGAACCAGCTCAGTCCAGTTCAGGATGGCCAGATGTACCATCTTCTCCTACCTCCTAAACTGGTTGTATTACTTTAGGAGATTGATACTGGCAATGATGGACATATTCTTCCAAGAGAAATAGGCACACGCTGCATCAGGGCCTGGGTTCTCTCCTCCCACCTCAGGAGCCAGTAGTTATTTTCTAGTATACCATTCTTTGAAATCTCTGCACCCCCCCAAAATAAAGAAAATTAAAAAATCAAGAGTAGCAGGTTAAATTAAGTCTTAAACTTCTATGTGTACATGTTGAAGTGAATTAGAGCTACTAGTAAAATTTATAGAAAAAAGTTATTATTATTC